>JAQGDG010000612.1:0-96294 GCA_029844215.1 Przewalskia tangutica | reverse complement strand
CCCATTGAGTTCCAATAATGGTAAGCTTTAGGGCCGAGATCGGGCTAATATCGGGTACCGAGATTTCGTAAGAGATTCGTGCGATTCTAATTAGGCAGTAAAATAAGGTAAACGATTTGGATGATTTTATTTAATTATTATTTATTAACTCTTCTACTATGTCTTTGCAGTACCCTAGGCACTCAAAGTTAAAGCATTCGTGATAAAATAAAAGCGAAATGTTGCTAATTTCTCTTCATTACATCTTTTTTATGATTATTTGCTTTATTTATTATTTATTAACTCTTCTACTAAGTGTCTTTGCAGGTACCTGGAGGCGCACCTCAAATTTAAAGTATTCGCCTAAAAAATAAAAGCGAAATGTTTGCTAATTTCTCTTCATTACATCTTTCCATGATTATTTGCTTTATTACTATCTTGTTAAACATATATCTATTTTAAATATTTGCATGCCTAGTTTAAATATCTCTTGGTTAGTTTAATAATTAGAACACCTTTAGAATTATATATTGCATGTTAGCACAATAATTTTAAAACCTAGGTTTGAACGGATAACCGCAAGTTAGCGGATCTTAAAGGATGCCTAACCCCTTCCCTTTAGGATAATAAAGAACTCTTATCTAGAATCTCACATAGCTTTTCGCAGACCTTTAAATGGAGATCATTTATAGCATTTTATGCTATTTAATAAGTGTCCTAATTCACTATAATAATTAGGTGGAGACTCCTTAAAAACATCTAGGAATCAACCATACGTGACATTCCCGTTTCGGCCCGCTGAAAATGGGTGTTGCTGTATGGCTTACTCCACCGGTTTAGGGTTTAGGTTTGTGGTTTAGGTTTAGGGTTTAGGTTTAGGGTTTAGGTTTGTGGTTTAGGGTTTTAGGGTTTTAGGGTTTTGTTTTAGGTTTGTGGTTTAGGTTTAGGTTTTTTTTTTTTTTTTTTTGAGTAATCATCTAGGCACGCTGGCCTAGGTTTTTATTAATACCGTAAATAAAGGCCTGTAAGGGAATTACAACTAATAGAGGAATATTCCTTTACTACCGCTAGTCCTGTCAGGCGAAGCATGTGTCTATCCCGAATGTAAAAAGAAAGACGGCCAAGATAAGATAAGTTATGATCATCATGTAGTTTATAATGCACTCTATAATGATGTTACAAATGATGATACTAAGGTAGAGTAATAATACAAGCACAAAGCTAGGAGCTCTAAACTCAGACTTATAAAATCTTCAAACCCAAGTACATTGTCCTCCTCTTCATCTAATAATCCCTGATATAAAATCATTTCTTCTTTGATCTTGTGGTTACTGCCAATGGGAGTGCCGGCTTTCTAGCTTGTTTGCCTTGCCGTTGTTGTTGTGCTGTTGAAGACTCACCAGTATTAGCTCGTATTGCTTCCTCGATACTCCTCATCTCAAAGAAATATATCCACAGATCAGTGACACCATGAAACATGTGACCAAGTGTTATCCAAGCTCCTCATCATCAAGTATATCTTCGTCCAAACCTTTATAAATATCAAGCGGGGTTGGTTCTGGTACATACGGTTCCATGGCCCATTCCCGTCTTTCTTCATTTGAGGGAGCAAACATCCCGGAGTTATAGGGTTTGTGGTTTTTTTTTTTTTTTTTTTTTTTTTTTTTGAGTAATCATCCGCACGCTGCCTGTGTTTTTATTAATAACATAAAAGAAAAGGGGCCTGTGAGGGAAATACAAACTAATAAAGAGATAATCCTTTATTTGCTCGCTATTCCTATCTAGGCGTAGATAGATCTATCCCAATGTAAAAAGAAAGACGGCTAAGATTTAGGAAGCTACATCATCATAGATTTTATAATGCACTCTATAATGATGTTACAATTGACGATACTAAGGTAGAGTAATAATATAATCACAAAGCTAGGAGTTCTAAACTCAGACTTATAAAATCTTCAAACCCAAGTACCTTGTCCTCCTCACATCTAATAACTCGATATAAAATCATTTCTTCTTTGATCTGCGGTTACCGCTGGGAGTGCTGGTTTTTTAGCTTGTTTTCCTTGCCGTTGTTGTTGCGTGAAGACTCAGCCTTCTATACAAGCCTGGGTATTGTTTCTCGATTCTACTCATCTCAAAGAAACATATCCACGCATCGTGGACTCCTCAAACACGTGGGCAAGTGCTATTCAAGCTCCTCATCATCAAGTATATCTTCTTCCACACCTTCATCAATAGCAAGGTCTTGGTTCAGTTCATACGGTTCCATGGCCCAATCCCGCCTCATCTTCCGTGAGGAAATAATCATGTCGGAATTCCTTAAGACATCTTCAAAATTTGTCATACCATAGAATTCACCATCACTTTCCATTTCCTCGATCAAAGGCTTCACGGTTCTCAATCTCACTTTTGATAGCAGTGAAGAATCTCGTGAAACATATCCATCTCTCTCACCCCGCTTCCACTGCCACTATCCTGCACTCCAAATATTCGGCAGGTAGTCTTATTGGAAGGAATGTCCGACGAGGCTTTATTTAATGTGTGGTCGAGGAGGAAAGGAAAAGGCATTTTTAAGCCAATTCAATGGCAGGGTTCTTGCAGGTCGCGGGCTTCAAGTAGTTTCTGGGCTCAGTGGTTGATTTTGTTTGAGGTCGAGTTGTGAGCCCGATCCAAACTGAATTTGACTTGAATTTTCGGTTGTTTTAAAAGTGGTTGGGCTTTGGGGTCACGCCGATTTGGGTGACGGGTCACTGTTTCCGGCGTGCTGGTCACGTTTAGTTTTTATAGGTCGAGGTTCGCCGAGGGGTTCGCGGGAAGTAGAGGCGGGTTGGGTTTAGTGGCCGGGTCGGGTTAGCTCGCAGGTCGGGCTTTGGGGTTGGCCTGCCTGGGCAGATGGAACGGGTACCGTAAGTTTAGGTTTGTGCCGGTAGTTACGTGGGTTGGTCGATCGGGCGGGGCGAGAGTGATGTCTAGGATCTGGTACCGCGGGTAGGTAGTCGTTAGACGGGTCGCAGTAAATGAGCCGATCGCGTTAGTGGCTGCCTGTTATGGTGTCGCAGGTTTCACTGCAATTTTGGGCAGGTTTCTGATCCGGAGGTATGTCGGCGTAGGTAGGATAGCGGTGGGGTGGATCCGCAGGCGGGGGGTGATCCGGGTCACGGCCTGGGAATGGATCGGCCGCCAACGCTGCGTAGGGTTTCATATGGGTTTTTAGGGTTTTCGAGGCGGCCGCCATGCGAGTGTAACGGGGGTGGCGGTAAGTGGGTTGGGGGTGGTCCGCAGCGGTGGTGTCCGGCCGCTGGTCGGCTCGGCAGGGTTAGTGCGACGTTGGCGCTAGCGCTGAGGGTAGTTTAGGTTTGGTGTAGTGGTTTTGGTTAGAGTTTGGCCCAAAGAAGAAGGCGCTGGGCTAGGGCTCGTGGTGATTCGACGGGGAGGTGATCCGTGGGTTTGGTTAGGGTTCCGGCGTGTGCCGTAGGTTCGTAGGGTTTTTCCACTGCCATTTTTTCCGGCCTAAATTATTTTGGGTCGATTTTTGTATTTTTCAAAGGGGTCTGCTTTGACGCTGAGTTATGTTTCACCACCAAAGTGGCGAATAATGTTTAACGAAGATCGGGGTTTTGATTTGTGGATTTTTTGTCTTTTTCCCATAACCACCGCCATCCGTTAGGATTGCGGGTTTTGACCGACGACGGGTTTTCGCGAAATGTATGGGGTTAGGGTTTGGAAGATTACCTTTTGTCAAATCCGCCTCCTTTTCCGTCGATCTATCATCATTGTCAACCTTTTTTGGCTTCAAATCCGGATTCAATATCCAACATCCATTAACATCATGACCTTGTAGTTTGCAAGTAGTACAAAATTTAGGAATGAAGTCAAACCTAATTTTTTGCAATTTAGTATGAACTATTCCATTCCTTTTGAAAGAAATATGAATATTTTGAGGATGAACTTTCAATAAATCCACTTCAACCTTAACCCTAGCACAACTTGGCCTCAGATTCTTCAAAGTGGCCGAATCTAGGTTTAAGGGTCTTCCAACCGCCGCCGCCAACGTGAACAATGCCGAATGACCAAAGAAATTCGGTGGAAGATTAGGAAATGAGATCCATCCCCAAGCAATATTGGACTCCTCCTCTGGATTAAAATTAACATTCCAAATGAATGTTCTCATTAACAACATCTTGTTTCTTTCTTTAATCCAAAAACTAGGGCTAGACATCAAAGTATCATAATCTTCTTCGATAGAACAACGAATAAGAATATGACGATGATGCAACAACCCTATATTAACCTCAGATTTTAATCCACATTGCTTAGGAATTTCCTTTCGCAAGAAATCAAAATCCGTCCAACCATTTGAAAACTTACCAATTACCGCAAGTTTCAAATCTTGTTCTTCAATCATAAAATTAATTTCATCCTCCTCAAACATAACCATAGGTTCACCATGAAGATAGGTGATAGGTTTTAGGGATACGGATGTCGAGGAAGAGAGAAGCGTGACGGCGCGTTAGACACACCGGCGCCACGCAAGCTTCGACGGAAACCGGGTAGGGTAGATTTAAGGATATCCGAAAAGGGTGGGAAGGCGGCCGACCACAGAGGTGGCCGCCGGCCGTGGACGTGGTACGGGTGGGTGGCGGCTAGGCTAGGGTTTTGACGTGAGGGAGGAGAGAGAGAGCTTTTTTTAAAAATGTTAAAAATGTCGCTTGTTAGCCGTTGTTTGTTATTAATTATTATGTGTTTCATGTGCCAAGGCCCCGAGTTCGAAGTCTGCTTAACAATAGGCACCCTCCGCTTAGACAACCGCCCCATACCGCTTCGAGGTCAGACTGAACCAATCCACCTGGCTTGGGACTGCTCCGAGTGTCCTTTAATCGGCCCTCAGAGGTATAGAGGAATCCGCTTAGCCGACGTACTCAAGCAGGCTCAACCCCTTTTATTCGCCTCGTTAAGAGCATTCAATAAAATTGCAAGGAATTAATCTCACCACTGTATGGAATCAACCCACTGGCCTCCCGCATGGAGCATCTCTAGCCTAACCTTTGACCATCGGGCCAAATGTCGCTGGATAAAAAAATGTTGGCTTTATTTAGCCGCTGAGTGGTTAATTATTAGTCATTTTAGCGCGTGGTCTCGGTTCAATCCTCCTTATCAACAGACTTCTCCTACCGACCTACTTAATCGCCTCCGCTTGTCCTACACGCTGAGGATTTTTATGAGTAATTCCATCCGTGTTAGAGACTTAGGTTAGCTACTCCTTTGCCCTCGCAGAATGACAATTAATCTCACCTCAGACATGGGAATCGAACTCGACCTCCCACACATGATATCTCTTAGCCTAACCTTTGACCATCACAAATGTCGCTGGATAAAAATGTTGGCTTTATTTAGCCGCTGAGTGGTTAATTATTTAGTCATTTTTAGCGCGTGGTCTCTGGTTCGAATCCTCCTTATCAATGCACTCTCCTACCGACCTACTAATCGCTCCGCTTGTCCCTACACGCTTCGAGGATTTTATGAGTAATTCATCCGTGTTAGAGGCTTAGGTTAGCTACTCCTTCACCTCGCACGACAATTAATCTCACTGGCGAGCATGGGAATCGAACCCAAGACCTCCACACATGGTATCCTTAGCCTAACCTTTGACCATCACCAAATGCCGTTGGATAAAAAAATGTTAGCTTTATTTAGCCGCTGAGTGGTTAATTATTTAGTCATTTTTAGCGCGTGGTCTCGGTTCGAATCCTCCTTATCATCGCACTTCTCCTACCGACCTACGGACCGCTCCGCTTGTCCCTACACGCTTGGAGGATTTTTATGAGTAATTCCATCCGTGTTAGAGGCTTAGGTTAGCTACTCCTTCACCCCGCACGGCAATTAATCTCACCTGAGCATGGGAATCGAACCCAAGACCTCCCACACACGGTATCCTTAGCCTAACCTTTGACTATCGGGCCAAATGTCGTTGGATAAAATGTTGGCTTTATTTAGCCGCTGAGTGGTTAATTATTAGTCATTTTTAGCGCGTGGTCTCTGGTTCGAATCCTCCTTATCACTGCACTTCTCCTACCGACCTACGGAATCGCCTCCGCTTGTCCCTACACGCTTGGAGGATTTTACGAGTAATTCCATCCGTGTTAGAGGCTTAGGTTAGCTACTCCCTTCACCTCGCACGGCAATTAATCTCACCACGATATGGGAATCGAACCCAAGACCTCCCACACATGGTATCCTTAGCCTAACCTTTGACCATCGGGCCAAATGTCGTTGGATAAAATGTTGGCTTTATTTAGCCGCTGAGTGGTTAATTATTTAGTCATTTTTAGCCAGTGGTCTCTGGTTCGAATCCTCCTTATCAATGCACTTCTCCTACCGACCTACTAATCGCCTCCGCTGTCCCTACACGCTTGAGGATTTTTTATGAGTAATTCCATCCGTGTTAGAGGCTTAGGTTAGCTACTCCTTCACCCCGCACGGCAATTAATCTCACCTCGAGCATGGGAATCAACCCAAGACCTCCCACACATGGTATCTCTTAGCCTAACCTTTCACCATCGGGCCAAATGTCATTGATAAAAATGTTGGCTTTATTTAGCCGCTGAGTGGTTAATTATTTAGTCATTTTAGCGCGTGGTCTCGGGTTCAATCCTCCTTATCACTGCACTCTCCTACCGACCTACTAATCGCCTCCGCTTGTCCCTACACGCTTGAGGATTTTATGAGTAATTCCATCCGTGTTAGAGGCTTAGGTTAGCTACTCCTTCACCCTCGCAGAATGGCAATTAATCTCACCTCTGAGCATGGGAATCAACCCAAGACCTCCCACACATGGTATCCTTAGCCTAACCTTTCACTATCCAAATGTCATTGGACGGGTTTAGGGTTTAGGTTTAGGTTTAGGGTTTAGTGTTATTTTTTTTTTTTTTTTTTTTTTTTTTGTTAATCCACTAGCCATGGCCTAGGTTATTTTATATATCAAAAGAAAAGTATACTGGGCCCCGTAGGGGAAATACATCGCTATCACAGGAGTGCAAAAGAAAGCAATAATAATCAACAGCAAAGATCATCACCGAGTTTATAACATACTCGATGATGATACTACAAATGCGATACAAACAAAATGAAGATACAAAGTAAGCCTAAAGCTATAAGCTACCTCCGGCATACAAAGTCTTCAACTCAAGTGTCTCATCTTTGTCCTCCCCAAATACTCTAAAAATCTGATCATGTAAAAGGAGTCCCGGGTCCGGACCGACTCGATCTAGTAGTGATGGATGAGGCTGCCTTGTGTAATCTCTGAGCAAAGACTCAGACCGGAATCAATGGGACTGGTCCGGCCGAGCTAGCAGCAGATCCGCTACGGCCCCGAGTGTCCGATCTAGCTTCTAGTATCCATCTTCCCGTATTTTTCATTGCTCGACGCGGTCATATCTCGCTACCATCCGCTTCGCGGCGATGACGAGTGTGGGCGATGTGCTCGCAACTCCGCCCCGCTTCTCGCAAGAGCCTCGTAATGATATCCAAAGCACGGGCCGTAGCTGATCACGCCTCGGCTAAGCTCGCCGCTTTCGACGCCACAATCGCTCCTTCTCGCCTCCATAAAGGTGTTGATAAAATCGCACCGCCGCTTATCTTCATCACCATTCGCAGCCTCCGATCCCGAATATCCTGCTCCTAATAGGAATAGCCCTATCCAAACCAATTCCAGAATACTGTGTAACTCGTGGATCTCCTTACCTCGAGTATTATGCCCATAAAGCGGATCTCAATCCTCTATAGCAAAAGGCGCACTCGGAGTGAAGTCTCTTATGGCTGGTTTGTCAACCACCGTATTCCTATCCTCATCAAATAGTCACCATGTCAACAAAATTATCATCTTCATCAATCATGTAATCTCATGGCATCAACCTCCACCTCAAAGATCATCATTATCGCAATAACAAGCTTCTCCTACACAAATTCTCCCCACACTACCTAAGAGGGAATGCTAGTACAAGCTTGGTTCAAAGGCACAATATTCTCAGCAAGGTAGCTCAAGATTAATGTCAATCAAGAAACGGGTCCCGCTGCTGGAAAAATTTTGCGCCAGAGGGCAGGTGCCAAGAGAATATGTATGCTTAGATTTGTCTTTCCCAATATCCAGCTGGGATATCAAAGTGAGTGCGAAGGAGGGTGTAGTATCCGGAGAGTGGTAGGTTCATGGGAGTGGGATGGGTTCTGCTGAATAGCGGTGTAATGCCGTGGATAGCGCGTGGTCTCCGTATGCTTGGTTCAACAGGAGGAGCGCGAGTGGTCTCAGCGCGGGATATCCGCGGGTTTGGTCGAGGCAGAGGAGGCGAGGGGCGTACGGCAGGAGGACGTGGGTAGGTGCGGAGGAGGCGCCGCAGCTGGGAGGGCCGAGCCATGAATCAGCGGGAGTGGGTTTACGCTGGGTTGGAGTAGGTGGTCAGAGGTAATGGAGCGGGTGATTGGAATTTCGAGGTGCACAGAGACTCGAGAGTTTTTGTTCGAGGTTGTTTTTGGTTAACTTTAGATATTTGGGGTTGGATTTGATTCCCGTGATTTTTGGTTTTTGGCTTGACAGGAGTATTTTTCGCTTTTTATCGCAACCGCTTGCTACCATTTGGATTTGGGGCTTCTTTGGCTTGATTTGTAGTTTTGGGGGTTTCTTTGGTCGATTTGGATTTTTGGGTGGATTGTTTGTTTTGTTTGAATTATTCGGGATTTGGGTTTTGTGTTGTCTTTGATGATGGGAGCTGATGTGTATTTTCTTTGTCCTTCAAAGGTCTCATCTCGTGATCGAGTTTCAACACCCGCACATCATGTCCTCAAGGGAACAATTAGTGCAATACTTTGGGAGAAAGTCAAACCGAATCTTGTAAGAGTTTGTTTGAATTCCTCCTTCCGTAGCAATTTGGATTTGATATTTTGGGGTGTTGACGCAACAAATCTAATTCGACCTTAACCTTAGCACAACTAGACGGTCATATTTTTGGTAGCCGATCAACACAAATGGGTCTACCAACACCAAGCAATAGACAATAGGATAGACTCATCAAAGCAGTGGAAGGTTAGGAATGAAACCCAAGCTCAAGCTATACTAGTTTCTTTTGTAGGTCAAAGGAAACATCATATTTCATAAAGGCGAAAAGGATAGGATTCTCTTGTCTTTAATATCAAAGTTCGAAGAGATGGACATAAGCAGATCATAATCTTCTTCAACGGAGCATCGAATCGTAATACGACGGCTAAACAGATAACCAATTCTAACTTGGGCTTTCAATTTCAATCGCTTAGGTAATTCACCTCGTAAAATCTATGTTAGGCATGCCATGACTAAATTTACCTATTACCGCCATTTCAAATCTTGACGCGCTTATCAACACATCAATTTCGATCAGAGTAATAATAATGCAGGTTCTCCGTAGATAATTTACCTTTTAAAGCAAACGGAGGTGGTATTTGACCATTCCGAGCTTTGTTGGGACCACCGATCCAGCTTGTTTGAGATGATGATTGGAGAACATGAGCAAAATGAATTCTGTGTTAGATCGGCCGCATTGTCGCCATGGGCTGCACCACCGCCGCATCACATCGATCAAGGCGCTGTCACGGAAAATGCCATTTTGATCCAAAGTCAATGAATTATTGCACGGGGTCATTAGAGGTGGAAAATCGTGAGAAATGGATCGATACCTCAACAGTGGTCGCCACCGCCATCGCCGCCACGGTCGCCGCCACTCACGAAAATATGGCGTAATCGAAATCAAGTGTTGCGGCGCGAATTTAGTGGAAATGTAGTGCTTGATGAGACGAACACAATGGTATCACCCACGACTCAACACCACCAAACGACCGGAATTCCGCAATCAATCGACGGAAAATTGACGGTCGCCCCGCGACCGCAAAAATTGAAGCGCGAGGTGGGTGGAAAATGACGGTGAAGACGGCGATGGTGCCGTACCACTCACCTTCGATCAGAGCCGAGTCGCCGAAAATCACCGGCGCGCTAGGTTACGGGTGTTAGATTTTGTGAATCGACGCTTAAGTAACAATCGGGCGTCGCGGGTGTAGAAATGACGGCAAGGAGACGACGGTTAACGGTACACCTCGACCGGCCGACGCTGTTCGAGGTCGCCGGAATCAAAGAACGACGGAAACAGGTGTTTTTCGATCCGATTTTTCCGGCGCTTGTGGTAGTCGACGCAGTGGTAGGTATGGAATTTACTGCTCGCCGAGACGGTTAACGGTGGTGGTCCTGCTGGCAACAGACGAGCTGGCCTGAAAGCGAAACGCCACGGCGCGGGCGGCAAGTATCGCTCACGTAGGTTTTAGGGTTTTAAAATGCCGCTTGTTAGCCGTTAAAATGTTGGCTTATTTAGCCGCTGAGTGGTTAATTATTAGTCATTTTAGCGCGTGGTCTCAAGGTTCGAATCCTCCTTATCACCGCACTTCTCCTATCGACCTACTAATCGCCTCCGCTTGTCCCTACTTGTTCGGAGGATTTTTATGAGTAATTCCATCCGTGTTAGAGGCTTAGGTTAGCTACTCCTTGCCCTCGCAGAATGGCAATTAATCTCACCGCTGAGCATGGGAATCGAACCCAAGACCTCCCACACACAAGGTATCTCTTAGCCTAACCTTTCACCATCAGGCCAAATGTCATTGGATAAAATGCTGGCTTTATTTAGCCGCTGAGTGGTTAATTATTTAGTCATTTTAGCGCGTGGTCTCGGTTCAATCCTCCTTATCAATGCACCCTCCTACCGACTTACTAATCGCCTCTTGTCCCTACACGCTTGGAGGATTTTTACGAGTAATTCCATCCGTGTTAGAGGCTTAGGTTAGCTACTCCTTCACCCCGCAGAATGGCAATTAATCTCACCTCACGATATGGGAATCAACCCAAGACCTCCCACACACGGTATCTCTTAGCCTAACCTTTCACCATCGCCAAATGTCATTGACGGGTTTAGTGGTTTAGGTTTGTGGTTTGTGGGTCAGTCGGGTTAGGGTCGGCTCTGGGGGTTCGGGGTCGGGGCCTGGGTCTGGGGTCTGGCTCCTGAGGGTCAGGTCGGGGCCTGGGCCTGGGGTTTGGGCCTGGGGTTCAGTTTGGGTTTAGGGTTTGTGGTTTAGGTTTAGGATTTAGTGGTTTAGGGTTTAGAGTTTAGGGTTTAGTGGTTTAGGGTTTGTGGTTTTGTGTTTTTAGGGTTTTTTTTTTTTTTTTTTTTTTAGCAATCCACGAACTCTCGGCCCGTGGTAATTTTATATATATCAAAGGAAATACAGGGGGCCCCTTAGGGAAAATACACTGCTCATCAGCAGGAATGCAAAAAGAAAGACGAAGCAATAATCAAATAAGCTATGATCATCACCGAGTTTATAACATACTCGATGATGCTACAAATGCGATACAAATAAAGTAAAGATACAATGTAAGCCTAAAGCTATAAACTACCTCCGACTTACAAAATCTTCAACTGCGGTGTCTTCTCCGTCATCCTCCGTACTCTAAAAATCGATCATCTAGTAGTGTCCCGATCCGATCCGTAGTAATGGACGGCGTGCCCGGCGAAATCTTCGAGCGCCAGCATCGAACCAATGGAACTGGTCCGGCCGAGCCAAGAATGATCCGCATGGCCCCGAGTATTCGATCTAATTCTCGATACCAATCCCATGTATTTGCCATTACCGGCCGTCTCATATCCGCTATCATCCGCCGCTTCAGACGGTGATGAGTGTAGGCTCGAGCGCTTGCAACTCGTACTCTTTCCCGCCAAGAGCCTTCTAATGATATCCAGCACGGGCCGTAGTTGTCCGCAATCGCATTACTCGCCGCTCGACGCCATAATCGTGCTGCTTCGCCCATAAAGGTCTTGATGAAATTGCACATCGCTCGATAACTTCATTACCATTCTCACCGAGATCCCGAATATCCTCGTTCTCGATCGGGCAACCCCATCCGATCCAATCTAATACCGTGTAACTCGTGGAATCTCATTCTTCAAGAACAACTTCCATAACAGATCTCAATCCTCCGACCAGACTCACATACCTGGTTTGTCAACCATCAGATTCTATCCTCATCAAACAAGTCAGCCATATCAACAAAATTATCATCAATGTCATCCATGGCTTCCTCGTTAACATCTACCTCTACCTCATCATCATCATCAGTAACAACAACCTCATTACCACAAATCCTCCTCACACTACCAGACGAGGGGATACTGGTACAAGATTGGTTCATAGGAACAAAATTCTTGGCCAAAGAAGGTAGGTCAAGACTGATGTCAATCATGGCGGGTCCGTTGTCACGCATTTGTGAGCAAGAGGGAAGAGGGTGCAGATGAAAAATAGACGCTATTTTGGAATTCCTAATATCCAGCTGGGATAATGGGTTTGTGGTTTAGGGTTTGGGTTTAGGTTTTTTTTTTTTTTTGAATAATCATCCGCACGCCGCCTGTGTTTTTATTAATAACATAAAAGAGAAAGGAGCCTGTATGGCAATACAAACTAATAAAGTGGATAGTCCTTTACTTTGTACGCTAGTCCTATCTAGCGTAGCACAGGTCTATCCCAATGTAAAAAGAAAGACGGCCAAGATGAGGTAGTTATGATCATCATAGAGTTTATAATACACTCTATAATGATGTTACAATTGATGATACTAAGGTAGAGTAATAATATAATCACAAAGCTAGAGCTCTAAACTCAGACTTATAAAATCTTCAAACCCAAGTACCTTGTCCTCCTCGTCATCTAATAATCCTCGATATAAAATCATTTCTTCTTTGATCTGTGGTTACCGCCAACGGGAGTGCCGGTTTTTAGCTTGTTTGCCTTCCCGCTGTTGGCCGTGGTCATGAAGACTCTGGCCTATTCTAGCCTCGGGTATTGCTTCCTCGATCCTTCTCATCTCAAAGAAACATATCCACAGATCCGGACGCCCAAACATGTGACCAAGTGCTATCCAAGCTCCTCATCATCAAGTATATCTTCTTCCATACCTTCATCAATAGCAGTTTGGCCTTGGTTCAGTTCATACTTGCCCACGGTCCAATCCCGCCTATCTTCCTGGAGGAAATAATCATGCCGGAATTCCTTAAGACATCTTCAAAATTTGTCATACCATAGAATTCACCATCACTTTCCATTTCTCGATCAAAGGCTTCACGGTTCGCAATCTCGCCTTTTGATACCAGCGAAGTTAATCCCGTGAAACATATCCATCCTGCCTCCCGCCTCCCGCTACTATCGCACTCCAAAGGAACGGCAGCGGGTAGTTTTATTGAAGGAATGTCCGATGAGGTTTTATTCAAGGTACAAGGTCGAGGGGAAGGAAAAGACATTCTAAGCCAATTTGGGTCGGGCGGTTCTTCGGCTTGTGGGCTTCAAGTAGTTTCTGGGCTCGTGGTTGATTTTGTTTGAGGTCGAGTAGTGAGCCCGATCCAAACCGAATTTGGACTTGAATTTTCGGGTTGTTTTAAAAGTGGTCGGGCTTTGGGGTCCGATTTGGGAGACGGGTCACTGATTTCCGGCGCTGGTCACGTTTAGTTTTTATGTGGTCGAGGTTTCGGTCGGCGGGTAAGGAAGAGTGGGTTGGGTTTAGCTGGTCGGGTCGGGTTAGAGGTTTGGCAGGTCGGGTTGGGGTTGGTCGCCTGGGGCAGAGGAACGGGTACCGTAAGTTTAGGTTTGTGCGGTAGTTACGGACGCGGTCGATCGGGCGGGCAAGGGAGGAGTGATGTTCAGGACCGGGTACTGCGGGTAGGTAGTCGTTAGACGGGTCGCAGAAATGAGTCGGATCGGCCGGCCTGCCTGCTTGTCGGGTGGTTTCACTGCACTTTGGGCCGTTTTGATCTCGGGGTAGTCGGCGCGTGTAGGATGGGGATGGGTCCGCAGCGGGTTGTCCGGCATGGGTCGGGCATTGGCCTGCCGGGTCCGTGAATCGTAGGTTTCTGAGGGTAAATGGTTTTTGTGGCGCTTCGACAGTGGGTCAGCGACGCGCAGTGGGTACGCGGGCGGTGGACCGCTGGTACTGGGACGGGTCCGTGATGGGCTCGCCACGTGGTTTGAAGCCGCGTTGGCGCTGTGGCTCAGCGTGGTAGTTTAGGTTAGGTTTTGATGTAATGGGTTAGATGGCCCAAAGAAGAATGGCGGCCGGGCTAGGGCCGAGGTGCGATGGTCGGGGTGTCTGCGTGGTCGATCTAGGTTCCGCGTCATGTACGCCAGCAGGTTCGTGGGGAATTCCGCACACATTTTTTCCGGCTGGAAATTAAAATTTGACTCAGATTTTTTGAGATTTTCGACTAGGGTCTGCTCGCCGTGTTGGTGTTTCCACCACCTTGTTGCCTAATAACTTCCCCGACGCCAAAATAGTAGAAAATGATGAATTTTGGTTCAGATTTGTGGTTTTTCTATTATTTTTTCCCAGAACCACCTTCCAACCGCTTTTTTGGATTTCTGATCCGAAGTGTACTTTGGGAAAGGATAAGATTAGGGTTTTGAGGTTTACCTTTGTCAATAGCCGCCGATTCCTCCATCAATCCATCACCTTTATCATCCTTCTTAGGTCTCAAATCCGGATTTAATTTCCAACATCCTTCCATATCATGTCCTTGAAGTTTGCAATTAGTACAAAATTTAGGCAAGAAATCAAACCTAATTTTTTGCCATTTTGAATGAACAATACCATTCTTCGAACGAAATTTGAATCTTTGAGGTGAGATTTTAACAAATCAACCTCAACCTCGACCCTAGCACAACTAGGCCTTGTTTTATTCCTCAGGCGAATCAATAGCAATAGGTTTCCCACCGCCGCAAGCAGAACAAGGCCGAATGGCCATAGAAATTGTGAGAAAGGTTAGAAAAGAAATCCAACCCCAAGCAATGTTTGACTCTCTTCGATTAAATGCAACATTCCAAATGAATGTTCTCATCAATAGCATCTTATTTCTTTCTTTAATCCAAAACTAGTGGCTTGACATCAACATATCATAATCTTCTTCAATAGAACAACGAATTAGAATATGACGATTATGCAACAACCCTATATTAACCTCAGATTTTAATCCACATTGCTTAGGAATTTCTTTCGCAAGAAATCAAAATCCCAACCATTTGAAAACTTACCAATCACCGCAAGTTTCAAATTTTGTTGTTCAATCATAACATCAATTTCTTCCTCCTCAAACATAATCATAGTTCACCATGAAGATAGTGATAGTTTTGTGGCACGTAAATTCGGCGAGGAGTGGTAAGAGCGACGGCGCGCTTAGGTTTCGCACCGCCATCGCTTCGACTAATCCGTGGAGCGGGTCGATTTAAGGATTTCAAAAGCGGGGGGAAATGGCGGGTGGTGGCCGACCACAGAGGTGGCCACGGCCGTCGACGCCATGGTGGCCGGAAAGCACAAGCAGTTAGGGTTTAGGCGAAAATTTTAGGAGAGAGGAGAGCATTTCGCTAAGCTTTTTAAAAATGTCGCTTTAAAAATGTTGGCTTTATTTAGCCGCTGAGTGGTTAATTATTAGTCATTTTAGCGCGTGGTCTCGGTTCGAATCCTCCTTATCAATGCACTTCTCCTACCGACCTACTAATCGCTTCTCCGCTTGTCCCTACACGCTTCGAGGATTTTTATGAGTAATTCCATCCGTGTTAAAGACTTGTGGTTAGCTACTCCTTTGCCCTCGCAGAATGGCAATTAATCTCACCTCTGACATGGGAATCGAACCTCGACCTCCCACACATGGTATCTCTAGCCTAACCTTTCACCATCGCCAAATGCCGCTGGACGGGTTTAGGTTTGTGGCTGGCCTGGGGTCTGGGGTCTGGGGTCTGGGTTCAAAGGGGCTCGGGGTCGGGGTTTGTGGTTTGTGGGGTTTGTGGCTTTGGGGTTTGGGGTTTGGGGGGCCTGGGGCTCGGGCCTGGGGGTCTGGGGCCTGGGGTCTGGGGCCTGGGGGGTCTGGGGTCGGGGGCTCTGGGGGGTTTGGGGTCTGGGGTTTGGGGTTTTGGGGCTGGGGCTCTGGGGTTTGGGTTTGGGGCTGGCCTGGGGTTTGGTCTGGGGTTGGCCTGGGTCTGGGCCTGGGTCTGGTCTGGGTCTGGGGTTTGTGGGTTTGGGGTTTGTGGTTTTAGGTTTAGGGTTTAGGTTTAGGGTTTAGGGTTTGTGGGTTTAGGGTTTGTGGTTTGTGGGTTTGGGGTTTTGGGGTTTGTGGTCTGGGTTTAGGTTTGTGGTTTGTGGTTTTTTTTTTTTGTTTTTTTTTTTTGAGTAATCATCCGTGCACTTTGGCCTGTGTTTTTATTAATAATGTATGAAATGGGGCCTGTAAGGAGTTACAACTAATGCGGGATAGCCCTTTACGCCGTCGCTAGTCCCGACTAGCGGAATAAGCCTATCCCGAATGTAAAAAGAAGGTTAAGCTAAAATGAGATAGTTATGATCATCATAGAGTTTATAATGCACTCTATGATGATGTTACAAATGATGATACTAAGATAGAGTAATAATATAAGAACAAAACTAGAAATCTAAACTCGAACTTATAAAATCTTCTAACCCAAGTACCTTCTCCTCCTTGTCTTCAGAGTCCATGGTATGTAATCATTTCTTCTTTGACCTAGTGGTAACTGACAATGGAATAGTCGGCTTACTAGCTTCCTTTCTTTGGCGAAGATTATGTTTTGATGAAGTCCCCACTCCTTTCTGTGTGGACTGGTATTGCCGCTTCTAATCTCTTCATCTCTTCAAACATATTTTCAGGTCGTGACACCATGAAACATGTGTCCAAGTGCTATCCAAGCTCCTCATCATCAAGAATGTCGCCCTCTCAATCACCATCCACGCCTAGTGGCTTGGTTCTCGTTCAAACATTTCCAAGGCCCAACTCGCCTATCTTCTTCGAGGGGACAAACATCTCCAAATATTCCCGCATGCATACGTGTGCATTTCTACCGCTAGGTGTCCTTTAAAACATCCTCAAACTTTGTCATACGACGTAAGTCACCTTCCAATTCCATTTCCTTATCAAAGGCCTCCCGGTTAATGCTATGTCCGATTCTCACCACTTGTGTTCATAATCATTATTTGACTCTTCTCCTTCAGATCACACCACTTCCTCCTTATACTATCGCCCCAAAAGTTTTGGAAGTGGTAGGGTTATTAAAGGTATATCCGATGAAGATTTATTTGCAGTACAAGGTCATGGAAGGAGAAGGCATTCTTAAGCCAATTTCAAGCGCTGGGTTTTTTGAGGTAGTGGCTTTGAATTAGATTTAGGATTATCGTTAATGTTATTCGAGGATGGGTAGAGGAGCCCGTATCCGAAATAGAATTTGGGCTTTAATTGTCTTGGATTTTTTGAACTGTATTTGGGCTTTGGATTTGGGCTTTTTTAATTAAAGGTTTTAAGGGGGTCATAGTTTGTGGTTTGGGGGGGATATGCTGGGTCTGGGGGTGGGGGATCTGTTTTGGTTGATGGGTCGGGTCCGGCCTGCTTCCGGTCGGCCTGCCGCTTGGTCAGTGGAGTTTCCACGCTTTATAGGTTTGTGGGTGGTTTCGGCTGGCGCGGATTATGCCGCCCATGGCCGAGGGGGTAGGGTAGTTGGGCCACAGGGTTTAGTGGTCGGCGAATGTGAACGTCGTGGATTCGCCCGTCAAACAGCTGGTCGGGTTTCACGGATTTATGCGGTGGTGTTTTCGCCATTTGTGTTTTTGTTCGCGGGTCGGGTGATCCAGATAGGGGTTGATCCGCAGGTAAGGTTGAATTCGGGCCGGATGTCGTCAACGGGTCGGGTCGCCACCGCTTCTGCCCGCCGCTTCGTAGGGTTTCGCGCGCTTTGGGTTTTTTGCAGGATATCGTTATAGTGGGTCGACGGCGGGTAGGTGGTTCCGCGAGTGGGTGGGTCCGAGGGTGCGGGTAGCAACTGGGGCCTGCCTGGTCACGTAGGGTTTGCATAGCGGGTTGGCGCTAGGGTTTGGGTAAGTGGTTTAGGTTTTTTCGGGTATCGGTTAGGTTTGGCCCAAAGAAGAACGGCGGCCGGGCTAGGGCGAAGGTGCGACGGAGGGTGGATCCGTGGGTCAAGACAGGTTCCGGCGGCGCAGACCGCCGTAGGTTCCGTCGATCCGGGGTTTCGGCACGCCACAAATTTTGGCTCAAATTTTCGGGCTTTCATCGTGGGGATATTTCGACGAGAGTGGTTCCGCCACCATATTGGCCTAATTTCTTCCCTTCTCCAAAACCTTAGAAAATGGTTCTTTTGGTTTTGATTTGTATTTTTCTATTCTTTTACCCGTGACTACTTGCCACCGACGGTTGTTGGGATTCTGGATCCGGAGGGTGGTTTTGGCGTTGGAAGAAGGAAGAGATGGTTTTGAGAATTACCTTTGTCCTTCGCCGACGATTCCTCCATAGATTCATCACATTTTTCATTCTTCTTTGGTCTCAGATCCGGATTCAATTTCCAACACCCATCAATATTATGACCTTGAAGCTTGCAATTAGTACAATACTTAGGTATAAAATCAAACCTAATTTTTTGCATCTGTAAGTACAAGTCCATTCTTCTTGAAAGAAATTTTAATATTTTGAGGATGAACTTTCAATAAATCAACTTCAACCTTAACCCTAGCACAACTTGGCCTTGTCTTCTTCATGGTGGCCGAATCTAGGGTTAAAGGTTTCCCCACCGCCGCCGCCAACGAGAATAAGGCCGATTGGCCAAAGAAGTTCGGTGAAAGATTGGGAAATGAGATCCATCCCCAAGCAATATTGGATTCCTCCTCTGGATTAAAATTAACATTCCAAATGAATGTTCTCATCAACAAAATCTTGTTTCTTTCTTTAATCCAAAAACTAGGGCTAGACATCAAAGTATCATAATCTTCCTCGATTGAACAACGAATAAGAATATGACGATTATGCAACAACCCTATATTAACCTCAGATTTTAATCCACATTGCTTAGGAATTTCCTTTCGCAAGAAATCAAAATCCGTCCAACCATTTGAAAACTTACCAACAACCGCAAGTTTCAAATTTTGTTGTTCAATCATCAAATCAATTTCTTCCTCCTCAAACATAATCATAGGTTCACCATGAAGATAGGTGATAGGTTTAATGGAGAATTTCGAGGAGAGGGAGATTTGACGTGACGGTGCAGGTTAGCCGCTGCTTTGTGGGATTCCAAAGGGGTTAGATTTAATAATTTCAAAAGGTGGGGGGTGTACGGTGAGAGGGTGGTGGCGGCCACGTGAGGTGTGGCCACCATGGCCACCACTGGCGGCCTAAATGTGGCGCAGGTTTAGGTTAAAGACGTGAGGGAGGAGAGAGGTTAGAGCGTTTTAGGCTTTTAAAATAAAAAAAAAATGTTAAAAAAATGTTAAAATTTTTGGCTTTATTTAGCCGTTGAGTGGTTAATTATTTAGTCATTTTTAGCGCGTGGTCTCGGGTTCGAATCCTCCTTATCAATGCACTCCTCCTACCGACCTACTGGAATCGCTCCGCTTGTCCCTACACGCTTGGAGGATTTTTATGAGTAATTCCATCCGTGTTAGAGGCTTAGGGTTAGCTACTCCTTCACCCCGCAGAATGGCAATTAATCTCACCTCACGACATGGGAATCGAACCCAAGACCTCCCACACATGGTATCCTTAGCCTAACCTTTGACCATTGGGCCAAATGCTGTTGGATCAAAATGTTGGCTTTATTTAGCCGTTGAGTGGTTAATTATTTAGTCATTTTTAGCGCGTGGTCTCGGGTTCGAATCCTCCTTATCAATGCACTTCTCCTACCGACCTACTAATCGCCTCCGCTTGTCCCTACACGCTTGGAGGATTTTTATGAGTAATTCCATCCGTGTTAGAGGCTTAGGTTAGCTACTCCTTCACCCCGCACGACAATTAATCTCACCTCCGAGCATGGGGAATCGAACCCAAGACCTCCCACACATGGTATCCTTAGCCTAACCTTCACCATCGGGCCAAATGTCATTGGATCAAAATGTTGGCTTTATTTAGCCGCTGAGTGGTTAATTATTTAGTCATTTTTAGCGCGTGGTCTCGGTTCGAATCCTCCTTATCATCAGACTTCTCCTACCGACCTACGGAATCGCCCTCCGCTTGTCCCTACACGTTTGGAGGATTTTTTATGAGTAATTCCATCCGTGTTAGAGACTTAGGGTTTAGGGTTTAGGGTTTAGGGTTTAGGGTTTAGGGTTTAGGGTTTAGGGTTTAGGGTTTAGGGTTTAGGGTTTGTGGTTTAGGTTTTGTGGTTTAGGTTTGTGGTTTGTGGTTTAGTGGTTTAGGTTTAGGTTTAGTGGTTTAGGTTTGTGGTTTGTGTGGTTTTGTGGTTTAGGGTTTAGGGTTTAGTGGTTTTGTGGTTTAGGTTTTAGGTTTAGGTTTTAGGTTTAGGTTTTAGTGGTTTAGGGTTTGTGGTTTAGGGTTTAGGGTTTAGGTTTAGGGTTTGTGGTTTAGGGTTTAGGTTTTTTTTTTTTTTTTTTTTTTGAATAATCATCCGCACGCTGCCTGTGTTTTTATTAATAATGTAAATGAAAAAGGCCTGTAAGGGAAATACAAACTAAATAAAGGGATAGCCCTTTACTTCGCCTGCTAATCCTATCTAGGCGAAGCTTAGGTCTATCCCGAATGTAAAAAGAAGGAAGATGCTAAGATCAGATAAGCTATGATCATCATAGAGTTTATAATGCACTCTATGATGATATTACAATTGATGATACTAAGGTAGAGTAATAATATAATCACAAAGTTAGGAACTCTAAACTCTGTACTTATAAAATCTTCAAACCCAAGTACCTTGTCCTTCTCGTCATCTACTAATCCTTGGTATAAAATCATTTCTTCTTTGATCTTGTGGTTACTGCCAATGGGAGTATCGGCTTTTTAGCTTGTTTGCCTTGCCGTTGTTGCTGTGCTGTTGAAGACTCAGCTTCTATTCTAGCCTTGGGTATTGCTTCCTCGATTCTTTTCATCTCAGCCAACATATCCGCTGCATCAGGGACGCCCTGAAACATGTGACCAAGTGCTATCTGAAGCTCCTCATCATCAAGTATATCTTCTTCCAAACCTTCATCAATAGCAAGCGGTCTTGGTTCTGGTTCATACGGTTCCATGGCCCAATCCCGTCTATCTTCTTCGGAGGAAATAATCATGTCTGAATTCCTTAAAACATCTTCAAAATTAGTCATACCATAGAATTCACCATCACTTTCCATTTCCTGATCAAAGGCTTCACGAAGTTCTGCAATCACTTTTGATACCAGTGAAGAATCGTGAAACATATCCATCTGCCTCACACCGCTCTCCCGTCACTATCGCACTCCAAAGATTTGGCAGTGGTAGTCTTATTGGAAGGAATGTCTGAAGAGGCTTTATTTAATGTACAAGGTTGAGGGGGGAAGGAAAAGGCATTCTTAAGCCAATTTTGGGCCGAAGGGTTCTTTGTGTTTGTGGTATTTGAAGTAGTTTTGGGCTTGGTGATTGATTTTGTTTGAGGTTGAGTAGTGGAGCCCATATCCAAACTGAATTTGACTTGAATTTTCGGGTTGTTTTAAAGTGGTTGGGCTTGGTCAGCCGATTGGAAGGTGGTCACGTTTGCTCGGTGGGTCACGGTTTAGTTTTTGTGCGGTCGGGTTCGGCCGAGGGGTTCGCGGAATAAGAGGGGTGGGTTTAGTGGTCTTGGGTCGGGTTAGGATGCTCAGGTCGGGTTTTGGCCTGCCTGGCAGCGGAACGGGCACCAAAGTTTAGGTTTGTGCGGTAGTTACGTCGGGGTTGGGTCGATCGCGGGTGGGAGTGGAGTGGTGCTCGACCGATACCGCGGGGTAGGTAGTTGGGTTAGATGGGTCGCGCAGTAGCCGATCGGCCGGTCGCCGTTGTGTCGTGGTTTCACGGTATTTTTGCGAGGTTTCGATCCGAGGTTAGCCACCGGTAGGTAGGATAGGGATGGGGGTGGATCCGCAGTGGGGTGATATGGGTCACGGCTCGGTTTAATGGGTCCTGCCGTCAACGCCATGTAGGGTTTCAAATAGGTTTTAGGTTTTTTGAGGTGTGTCGCCATGCGGGTTGAACGGCGTGGGGTACGGGTCAGCGGTGGGTCCGTAGGGGCGGGTGTCCGGGCCGCGGCCTGCCCTGCAGGTTTGAGTTGGCGGGTTGGCGGTTAGGCTCGGGGGTAAATTAGGCTCGGGCTTAGTGGTTTAGGGCTAGAGTTAGCCCAGCCGCCGGGCCGGGTTAGGCTTTAGGTTTGTGACACGCGGCAGATCCGTGGTTTAGTAGGTTCCTGCCGTCGTGCGCCGTAGGTTCCGGCGGTGGTATTTCAGGTGGTTTTCGGCCACAAACGATTTTGGTTCAGATTTGTAGGGTTTTTCGACTGGGTAGGTTGTTTAGACGTGGAGGTGGTGGTTCCGGCCACCAAATTGGCCGGAATTTCTTCCCCGCCACAAATGGTAGAAATTGATGATTTTGGTTTGGATTTGTGATTTTTCTATTATTTTTTCCGGTGACCACCTTCCAACCGTCGGTTTTGTGGGATTTCGGATCTGGAAGGTTGTTTTGAGGAAGAAAGATAAGAGTAGGTTTTGAGATTTACCTTTGTCAATAGCCGCCAATTCCTCCATAGATCCATCACCTTTGTCATCCTCTTTGGTCTCAAATCAGGATTCAAATTCCAACAACCTTCAATGTCATGTCCTTGAAGCTTACAATTAGTACAATACTTAGGTAGAAAATCAAACCTAATTTTTTGCAACTTTGTAAGTACAAGTCCATTCTTTTTGAAAGAAATTTTAATATTTTGAGGATGAACTTTCAATAAATCCACCTCAACCTTAACCCTAGCACAACTTGGCCTTGTCTTCTTCATGGTGGCCGAATCTAGGGTTAAAGGTTTCACCGCCGCCGCCAACGAGAATAGGGCCGATTGGCCAAAGAAATTCGGAGCAAGATTGGGAAATGAGATCCATCCCCAAGCAATATTGGATTCCTCCTCTGGATTAAAATTAACATTCCAAATGAATGTTCTCATCAACAACATCTTGTTTCTTTCTTTAATCCAAAAACTAGGGCTTGACATCAAAACATCATAATCTTCTTC
This sequence comes from Przewalskia tangutica, assembly GCA_029844215.1. Lineage (NCBI taxonomy): Eukaryota > Viridiplantae > Streptophyta > Magnoliopsida > Solanales > Solanaceae > Przewalskia > Przewalskia tangutica. The sequence continues at coordinate 73,212 of JAQGDG010000612.1, read as the reverse complement.
AATAGAACAACGAATTAGAATATGACGATTATGCAACAACCCTATATTAACCTCAGATTTTAATCCACATTGCTTAGGAATTTCCTTTCGCAAGAAATCAAAATCCGTCCAACCATTTGAAAACTTACCAATCACCGCAAGCTTCAAATTTTGTTGTTCAATCATAACATCAATTTCTTCCTCCTCAAACATAATCATAGGTTCACCATGAAGATAGGTGATAGGTTTAATTGGAACGAAATTCGAGGAGGAGGGGGAAGGAGTGACGGCGGCGTTAGGGTTTAGACCGCCATCAAGCTTCGACGGATTCCGTGGTCGATGTAAGGATTTCTGAAAAGGTGGGGGGGGGGGAAATGGTGGAGGGGTGGTGGCCGACCACAGGAGGTGGCGCCAGGGTCGTGATGGCCATGGTGGCGGAAAACGCAAGGTGGCTAGGTTTCACCGAATTTAGGAGAGAGGGAGGAGCATTTTCTAAAATAAAAAATGTTGGCTTTATTTAGCCGTTGAGTGGTTAATTATTAGTCATTTTTAGCGCGTGGTCTCGGGTTCGAATCCTCCTTATCAATGCACTTCTCCTACCGACCTACTAATAAAATGTTGGCTTTATTTAGCCGCTGAGTGGTTAATTATTAGTCATTTTAGCGTGGTCTCGGTTCGAATCCTCCTTATCACTGCACTTCTCCTACCGACCTACTTAATCGCCTCCGCTTGTCCCTACACGCTTGGAGGATTTTTATGAGTAATTCCATCCGTGTTAGAGACTTAGGGTTAGCTACTCCTTGCCCTCGCAGAATGGCAATTAATCTCACTGGCGATATGGGAATCGAACCCAAGACCTCCCACACAAGGTATCCTTAGCCTAACCTTTGACCATTGGGCCAAATGCTGTTGGATAAAAAAATGTTGGCTTTATTTAGCCGTTGAGTGGTTAATTATTAGTCATTTTTAGCGCGTGGTCTCGGGTTCGAATCCTCCTTATCAATGCACTCTCCTACCGACCTACGGAATCGCCTCCGCTTGTCCCTACACGCTTGGAGGATTTTTATGAGTAATTTCATCCGTGTTAGAGACTTAGGTTAGCTACTCCTTCACCCCCGCACGATGACAATTAATCTCACCTCACCGATATGGGGAATCGAACCCAAGACCTCCCACACATGGTATCCTTAGCCTAACCTTTGACCATTGGGCCAAATGCTGTTGAATAAAAATGTTGGCTTTATTTAGCCGTTGAGTGGTTAATTATTAGTCATTTTTAGCGCGTGGTCTCGGGTTCGAATCCTCCTTATCAATGCACTCTCCTACCGACCTACTGAATCGCCTCCGCTTGTCCCTACACGCTTGGAGGATTTTTCATGAGTAATTCCATCCGTGTTAGAGGCTTAGGTTAGCTACCCTTCACCTCGCACGGCAATTAATCTCACCTCACGAGCATGGGAATCGAACCCAAGACCTCCCACACATGGTATCCTTAGCCTAACCTTTCACCATTGGGCCAAATGTCGTTGGATAAAATGTTGGCTTTATTTAGCTGAGTGGTTAATTATTTAGTCATTTTTAGCGCGTGGTCTCGGGTTCGAATCCTCCTTATCAATGCACCCTCCTACCGACCTACGGAATCGCTCCGCTTGTCCCTACACGCTTGGAGGATTTTTATGAGTAATTCCATCCGTGTTGAGGCTTAGGGTTAGCTACTCCTTCACCCCCGCAGAATGGCAATTAATCTCACCTCTGGCATATGGGAATCGAACCCAAGACCTCCCACACATGGTATCCTTAGCCTAACCTTTGACCATTGGGCCAAATGCCGTTGGATAAAAATGTTGGCTTTATTTAGCCGCTGAGTGGTTAATTATTAGTCATTTTAGCGTTGTCTCGGGTTCGAATCCTCCTTATCAATGCACTTCTCCCGCACGGACTCATTTAATCGCCTCCGCTTGTCCCTACACGTTTGGAGGATTTTTATGAGTAATTCCATCCGTGTTAGAGACTTGGTTAGCTACTCCCTTGCCCTCGCAGAATGGCAATTAATCTCACCTGCCGATATGGGAATCGAACCCAAGACCTCCCACACAAGGTATCCTTAGCCTAACCTTTGACCATTGGGCCAAATCCGCTGGATAAAAAAATGTTGGCTTTATTTAGCCGTTGAGTGGTTAATTATTAGTCATTTTTAGCGTGGTCTCGGGTTCGAATCCTCCTTATCAATGCACTTCTCCTACCGACCTACTAATCGCCTCCGCTTGTCCCTACACGTTTGGAGGATTTTTATGAGTAATTCCATCCGTGTTAGAGGCTTAGGTTAGCTACTCCTTCACCCCGCAGAATGGCAATTAATCTCACCTGGCGATATGGGAATCGAACCCAAGACCTCCCACACATGGTATCCTTAGCCTAACCTTTCACCATTGGGCCAAATGTCGTTGGATAAAATGTTGGCTTTATTTAGCCGCTGAGTGGTTAATTATTTAGTCATTTTTAGCGCGTGGTCTCTGTTCGAATCCTCCTTATCAATGCACTTCTCCTACCGACCTACGGAATCGCCTCCGCTTGTCCCTACACGTTTGGAGGATTTTTATGAGTAATTCCATCCGTGTTAGAGGCTTAGGTTAGCTACTCCTTCACCCCGCAGAATGGCAATTAATCTCACCTCACGATATGGGAATCGAACCCAAGACCTCCCACACATGGTATCCTTAGCCTAACCTCTGACCATTGGGCAAATCTTTATTGGATGGGTTTAGGGTTTAGGTTTAGGTTTAGGGTTTGTGTTTAGTGGTTTAGGGTTTAGGTTTAGGGTTTAGGTTTGTGGTTTAGGTTTTTTTTTTTTTTTTTGAATAATCATCCAGCACGTTGCCTGTGTTTTTATTAAAACGAAAGGAAAAGGGCCTGTATGGAAATACAGCTAATAAAGGGATAGTCCTTTACTACCGCTAGTCCTATCTAGGCTAAGCTAAAGTCTATCCCGAATGTAAAAAGAAAGAAGAAGCTAATATCAGAAAAGCTATGATCATCATAGAGTTTATAATGCACTCTATGATGATATTACAAATGATGATACTAAGGTAGAGTAGTAATATAAGCACAAAGCTAGGGAATCTAAACTCTGAACTTATAAAATCTTCTAACCTATGTACCTTTTCCTCCTTGTCTTCTAGTAGTCCTTGGTATAGAATCATTTCTTCTTTGATCTAGTTGTAACAGACAATGGGATTGTCGGCTTACTAGCTTCCTTCCGTTGGCGAAGATTATGTGTTGTTGACGTCCCCGCTCCATTCTCAGGTGGATTGGGTATTGCTGCCTCTAATCTACTCATCTCAGCATTCCTATCTTCTGCGTCAGGAATTCCATGAAACATTTGACCAAGTACTACCTGAAGTCCTTCATTATCCAGTATGTCCTTATCTGAGTCTTCCATAGCAAGGGGCATTGGTTCTGGTTCATATAATTCCATATTCCATTCCTGTCTAACCTTTTCTGAGGGAACAAACATCTCCAGGTATTCCTGAACCGAGAAGTGTGAGTTCCGACTGCTTTGAACGTCTCTTAGAACATCCTTAAATCTTGTCATTCCACAGAAATTACCGTCTCTTTCCATTTCCTTATCAAAGACCTCCCGAAGAATTAAGTAATCATCTGTTGACCATTTACGAGCATAACCTTTAGAAACTTCTCCATTTGTCTCACACCTCCTCCTTCTTTCACTATCAGTACCCATAGAATTAGCAGTGTTAGTGTTGTTGGAAGGTATGTCTGAAGAAGATTTATTCAAAGTACAAGGATGTGGAGGGAAAGAAAAGGCATTTTTAGGCCAAATTTGGGTTGATGGGTTTTTTGTGGATGTGGGCTTTGAATTAGTTGTGGGCTTGGTATTATATTTTATTTGAGGTTGAGTGGAGGAGCCCGTATCCGAATAGAATTTGGACTTGAATCATCGTGATTTTTGAATTGACTTTGGATTTGGGCTTTTATATTTAAAGATTTTAATGGGTAATGGTTTGTGGTTGGCGGATATCTGGTCCGGGGTGGGTCTGATTTGGTTGTTGGGCCGGGTTTCCGGATCTGGTTTCCGGGTCGGGTCAAAACAAATGGGTAGGTTTCGACGTATAGTTTGGTAGTGGGGTGTTGGTATGGGGTGCGTGTGTGTGGGTGGGGAGGATCTGGAAGGGGGGAAGCAATCGGGTTGTTGGGTCGGGTCGGTTTAGTGGGTCGGTCGGGTCAAACACCTAGATGGGTTTCACGTTATTTGGAGGGTGGTTTGGATCCGGGGTTGCGCGCGGGGTTAGTGACGGGGTGGATCCGAATTTCGTGGGGTATCGTCCGGCCGGTTTGGGTATTGGGTCGGGTCTGGCCAATCGCCTGCAGGTTTGAAGGGTGGTTGGCGATAGGGTTTTAGATGGTGGGTTAGGGTTTTTGAAGGTGGTTTTGGGCTGTGGTTAGGCCCATTAGCCTCGCGCCGCAGGTTGGCGCAGTGGGTGTTACGAGTAGGGTGGGGTGTGGGTAGGGTGTGATCTTGGAGGGTGGTGGGGTTGATCTCGTGTCGGGTCGGTCGTGGGTGGGTTGCAATGGCGGGTTGGCGCTAGTGGTTTGGGAGGGTGGTTTAGGGTTTAGGTTAAATGGTTTTGGACTAGGGTTAGGCCCATTAGGCATCGCGCACTGGTTTGGGCCGTGGTTGAGACGGGCGGGGTTGTTCAGTGGTCACCGTAGGTTCCGTGGTCGTACGCCGTAGGTTCCGTGGAGTATTTCCGGCGCCGTCATTTTTTCCGGCGTCGGAAATTAAATTTTGGTCAATATTTTTTGAGTTTTTTGACGGGGGTGGCTGTTTCGACGATGTGGTGGTAGTTCCGACCTCCACATTGGTCGGAATTTCGACCACAATCGCCGGAACAGTGTTAGAAGGTGTTCTTTGGTAAGGATTTGTGTTTTTTCTCTGATTTTTTCCAGTGACTACTTGCCAAGCGTCGGAATTTACTTTTGTGGGGATTTGGACGTGAGGTTTGGTTGTAGTAGGCGGCGTGGGTTTTGAGAATTACCTTTTGCCAAATCCGCCGCTTTTTCCGAAGATCCATCACCTTTGTCATCCTTCTTTGGCCTCAAATCCGGATTTAACTTCCAACATCCATCAATATCATGTCCTTGAAGCTTGCAATTAGTACAAAATTTTGGTAAAAAATCAAATCTAATCTTTTGCCATTTAGTATGTACAATTCCATTCTTTTTGAAAGAGATTTGAATCTTTTGAGGATGAGTTTTCAACAAGTCCACTTCCACCTTAACCCTAGCACAACTGGGCCTTGTCTTCTTCATGGTGGCCGAATCTAGGGTTAATGGTCTCCCCACCGCCGCCGCCAACGAAAATAGGGCCGAATGGCCATAGAAATTTGGTGAAAGGTTTGGAAAAGAAATCCATCCCCAAGCAATGTTAGATTCCTCCTCTGGATTAAATGCAACATCCCAAATGAAAGTTCTCATTAACAACATCTTATTTCTTTCTTTAATCCAAAAGCTAGGGCTTGACATCAAAGTATCATAATCTTCTTCAATTGTACATCGAATAAGAATATGACGATTATACAACAACCCTATTGAAACCTCAGATTTTAAACCACATTGTTTAGGAATCTCCTTCCTTAGAAAATCGAAATCACTCCAACCATTTGAAAACTTACCAATAACTGCAAGTTTCAAATCTTGTTCTTGAATCATCATATCAATTTCTTCCTCTTCAAACATAACTATAGGCTCACCATGGAGATATGTGATGGGCTTTAAAGTCACGGAATTCGAGGGAAGAGGGGGTGGGAAGGCGACGGCGGAACTAGGGTTTCCGACCGCCGCCGCCACTGTTTTGGGGAAAGGCGGACGGGAGGGGGTCGATCTGACCAAGTCGGAGAAGGTGAAGGGGTGGGGTGAGGATGGGGGAGGGTGGCCGACCACAGGAGGTGGCCGGCCAGTGGCCACGACGGCCATGGCGGCCGGAAAAAGTGACGGAGGGGTAGGGTTTTGACGTTGAGGGAGGAGAGAGGGGAGAGCAAATTTTAAAATGTTGGCTTTATTTAGCCGTTGAGTGGTTAATTATTTAGTCATTTTATTATGTGTTTCCCATGTGCTTGAAGGCCCTGAGTTCGAGTCGGCTTAACAATAGGCACCCCCTCCGGCTTAGACAACCTACCCATACCGCTTGGAGGTCAGACCAACCATTCCTCGCTGGCTTGGGCTCGCCCGAGTGTCCTTTAATCAGCCCCCTCTTGTAGGTATAGAGGAATCCGCTTAGCCGACGGTACTCAAGGGCCCAACCCTTTTTATTCGCTCGTCAAGAGCATTCGAATAAAATTGCAAGGAATTAATCTCACCTGGCATTGGGAATCGAACCCACGCCTCCTCGCACGTGAGCATCCTTAGCCTAACCTTTGACCATTGGGCCAAATGCTGTTGGATAAAATGTTGGCTTTATTTAGCCGTTGAGTGGTTAATTATTAGTCATTTTAGCGCGTGGTCTCGGGTTCGAATCCTCCTTATCAATGCACCCTCCTACCGACCTACGGAATCGCCTCCGCTTGTCCCTACACGTTTGGAGGATTTTTATGAGTAATTTCATCCGTGTTAGAGGCTTAGGTTAGCTACTCCCTTGCCCTCGCAGAATGACAATTAATCTCACCGCTGAGCATGGGAATCGAACCCAAGACCTCCCACACAAGGTATCTCTTAGCCTAACCTTTCACCATTGGGCCAAATGTTGGATAAAAATGTTGGCTTTATTTAGCCGCTGAGTGGTTAATTATTAGTCATTTTTAGCGCGTGGTCTCGGTTCGAATCCTCCTTATCACTGCACTTCTCCTACCGACCTACTAATCGCCTCCGCTTGTCCCTACACGCTTTGGAGGATTTTTATGAGTAATTCCATCCGTGTTAGAGACTTAGGGTTAGCTACTCCTTGCCCCCGCAGAATGGCAATTAATCTCACCTCGCGATATGGGGAATCGAACCCAAGACCTCCCACACAAGGTATCCTTAGCCTAACCTTTGACCATTGGGCCAAATGCTGTTGGATAAAAGGTTGGCTTTATTTAGCCGTTGAGTGGTTAAGTATTTAGTCATTTTATTATGTGTTTCCATGTGTCAAGGCCGAAGTTCGAGTCGGCTTAACAATAGGCACCCTCCGCTTAGACAACCGCCCCATACCGCTTGGAGGTCAGATGAACCACCTCTGGCTTGGGCCTCGCTCCGAGTGTCCTTTAATCTGGGCCCTCAGAGGTATAGAGGAATCCGCTTAGCCGACGGTACTCAAGCAGGCCCAACCCTTTTATTCGCTCGTCAAGAGCATTCGAATAAAATTGCAAGGAATTAATCTCACCGCATAAGGGGGAATCGAACCCACGGTCTCCGCATACGAGCATCTCTTAGCCTAACCTTTGACCATTGGGCCAAATGTCATTGGATAAAATGTTGGCTTTATTTAGCCGCTGAGTGGTTAATTATTAGTCATTTTTAGCGCGTGGTCTCGGGTTCGAATCCTCCTTATCAATGCACTTCTCCTACCGACCTACGGAATCGCCCTCCGCTTGTCCCTACACGTTTGGAGGATTTTTTATGAGTAATTCCATCCGTGTTAGAGACTTAGGGTTAGCTACTCCCCTTGCCCCTGCAGAATGACAATTAATCTCACTCTGAGCATGGGAATCGAACCCAAGACCTCCCACACAAGGTATCCTTAGCCTAACCTTTGACCATTGGGCCAAATGCTGTTGGATGTTAAATGTTGGCTTTATTTAGCCGTTGAGTGGTTAATTATTAGTCATTTTTAGCGCGTGGTCTCGGGTTCGAATCCTCCTTATCACTGCACTCTCCTACCGACCTACGGAATCGCCTCCGCTTGTCCCTACACGTTTGGAGGATTTTTATGAGTAATTCCATCCGTGTTAGAGACTTAGGTTAGCTACCCTGCCCCGCAGAATGGCAATTAATCTCACCTCTGCGATATGGGAATCGAACCCAAGACCTCCCACACAAGGTATCCTTAGCCTAACCTTTGACCATTGGGCCAAATGCTGTTGGATAAATGTTGGCTTTATTTAGCCGTTGAGTGGTTAATTATTAGTCATTTTTAGCGCGTGGTCTCGGGTTCGAATCCTCCTTATCAATGCACCTCCTACCGACCTACTGGAATCGCCTCCGCTTGTCCCTACACGTTTGGAGGATTTTTATGAGTAATTCCATCCGTGTTAGAGACTTAGGTTAGCTACTCCTTGCCCCCGCATGACAATTAATCTCACCTGGCGATATGGGAATCGAACCCAAGACCTCCCACACAAGGTATCCTTAGCCTAACCTTTGACCATTGGGCCAAATGTCTGGATAAAAATGTTGGCTTTATTTAGCCGCTGAGTGGTTAATTATTAGTCATTTTTAGCGCGTGGTCTCGGTTCGAATCCTCCTTATCAATGCACTTCTCCTACCGACCTACTTTAATCGCCTCCGCTTGTCCCTACACGCTTGGAGGATTTTTATGAGTAATTCCATCCGTGTTAGAGACTTAGGTTAGCTACTCCTTGCCCCGCAGAATGGCAATTAATCTCACCTGGCCGATATGGGAATCGAACCCAAGACCTCCCACACAAGGTATCCTTAGCCTAACCTTTGACCATTGGGCCAAATGCTGTTGGATAAAAATGTTGGCTTTATTTAGCCGCTGAGTGGTTAATTATTAGTCATTTTTAGCGCGTGGTCTCGTGTTCGAATCCTCCTTATCAACGGACCCTCCTCCTACCGACCTACGGAATCGCCTCCGCTTGTCCCTACACGTTTGGAGGATTTTTATGAGTAATTCCATCCGTGTTAGAGACTTAGGTTAGCTACTCCTTGCCCCCGCAGAATGGCAATTAATCTCACCTGGCGATATGGGAATCGAACCCAAGCCCTCCCACACAAGGTATCCTAACCCAACCATTGCACCATGGGCCAAAAGCGGTTGGTTTAAATGTTGGCTTTATTTAGCCGCTGAGTGGTTAATTATTAGTCATTTTTAGCGCGTGGTCTCGGGTTCGAATCCTCCTTATCACTGCACTTCTCCTACCGACCTACTAATCAACCTCCGCTTGTCCCTACTCGTTTGGAGGATTTTTATGAGTAATTCCATCCGTGTTAGAGGCTTAGGTTAGCTACTCCCTTGCCCCCGCAGAATGGCAATTAATCTCACCTCACGAGCATGGGAATCGAACCCAAGACCTCCCACACATGGTATCCTTAGCCTAACCTTTGACCATTGGGCCAAATGCTGTTGGATAAAATGTTGGCTTTATTTAGCCGTTGAGTGGTTAATTATTTAGTCATTTTATTATGTGTTCCCCGTGTGCTTGAAGGCCCCGAAGAGTTCGTCGGCTTAACACAGGCACCCTCCGCTTAGACAACCTACCCATACCGCTTGAGGTCAGACAACAATTCTCATTGGGCTTGGGCTCGCCCGAGTGTCCTTTAATCGGGCCCTCTCAGAGGTATAGAGGAATCCGCTTAGCCGACTGGTACTCGGCAGGCCCAACCCTTTTATTCGCTCGTCAAGAGCGTTGAATAAAATTGCAAGGAATTAATCTCACCGCCAGCATGGGAATCGAACCCACTGCCTCTCGCACACGAGCATCCTTAGCCTAACCTTTGACCATTGGGCCAAATGTCGTTGGATAAAATGTTGGCTTTATTTAGCCGCTGAGTGGTTAATTATTAGTCATTTTTAGCGCGTGGTCTCGGTTCGAATCCTCCTTATCAATGCACTTCTCCTACCGACCTACTTTAATCGCCTCCGCTTGTCCCTACACGTTTGGAGGATTTTTATGAGTAATTTCATCCGTGTTAGAGGCTTAGGTTAGCTACTCTGCCCCTCGAAATGACAATTAATCTCACCTCTGATCTGGGGAATCGAACCCAAGACCTCCCACACAAGGTATCCTTAGCCTAACCTTTGACCATTGGGCCAAATGATGTTGGATAAAATGTTGGCTTTATTTAGCCGTTGAGTGGTTAATTATTTAGTCATTTTATTATGTGTTTCCCATGTGTCAAGGCCCCGAGTTCGAGTCGGCTTAACAATAGGCACCCTCCGCTTGCACAACCGCCCCATACCGCTTGGAGGTCAGACGAACCACCTCGCTGGGCTTGGGCTCGCCCGAGTGTCCTTTTTAATCGGGCCCTCAGAGGTATAGAGGAATCCGCTTAGCCGACGGTACTCAAGCAGGCCCAACCCTTTTTATTCGCTCGTCAAGAGCATTCGAATAAAATTGCAAGGAATTAATCTCACCTCGCAAGGAATCGAACCCACGGTCTCCGCATGAAAGCATCTCTTAGCCTAACCTTTGACCATTGGGCCAAATGTCGTTGGATAAATGTTGGCTTTATTTAGCCGTTGAGTGGTTAATTATTAGTCATTTTTAGCGCGTGGTCTCGAGTTCGAATCCTCCTTATCAGCACTTCTCCTACCGACCTACGGAATCGCCTCCGCTTGTCCTACACGTTTGGAGGATTTTTATGAGTAATTCCATCCGTGTTAGAGACTTAGGGTTAGCTACTCCTTGCCCTCGCAGAATGGCAATTAATCTCACCTCCGATATGGGAATCGAACCCAAGACCTCCCACACAAGGTATCCTTAGCCTAACCTTTCACCATTGGGCCAAATCTCGTTGGATATAAATGTTGGCTTTATTTAGCCGTTGAGTGGTTAATTATTAGTCATTTTTAGCGCGTGGTCTCGGTTCGAATCCTCCTTATCAATGCACTTCTCCTACCGACCTACGGAATCGCCTCCGCTTGTCCCTACACGTTTGAGGATTTTTATGAGTAATTCCATCCGTGTTAGAGACTTAGGTTAGCTACTCCTTGCCCTCGCGAATGGCAATTAATCTCACCGCTGAGCATGGGAATCGAACCCAAGACCTCCCACACAAGGTATCCTTAGCCTAACCTTTGACCATTGGGCCAAATGTCGTTGGATAAAATGTTGGCTTTATTTAGCCGCTGAGTGGTTAATTATTTAGTCATTTTTAGCGTGGTCTCGGTTCGAATCCTCCTTATCAGCACTTCTCCTACCGACCTACGGAATCGCCTCCGCTTGTCCCTACACGCTTGGAGGATTTTTATGAGTAATTCCATCCGTGTTAGAGGCTTAGGGTTAGCTACTCCTTCACCCCGCAGAATGACAATTAATCTCACCTCTGAGCATGGGGAATCGAACCCAAGACCTCCCACACATGGTATCCTTAGCCTAACCTTTGACCATTGGGCCAAATGCTGTTGGATAAAATGTTGGCTTTATTTAGCCGTTGAGTGGTTAATTATTAGTCATTTTTAGCGCGTGGTCTCGGGTTCGAATCCTCCTTATCAATGCACTCTCCTACCGACCTACGGAATCGCCTCCGCTTGTCCCTACACGCTTGGAGGATTTTTATGAGTAATTCCATCCGTGTTAGAGACTTAGGGTTAGCTACTCCTTGCCCCGCAGAATGGCAATTAATCTCACCTGGCGATATGGGAATCGAACCCAAGACCTCCCACACAAGGTATCCTTAGCCTAACCTTTGACCATTGGGCCAAATGCTGTTGGATAAAATGTTGGCTTTATTTAGCCGTTGAGTGGTTAATTATTAGTCATTTTTAGCGCGTGGTCTCGGGTTCGAATCCTCCTTATCAACAGACCCCTCCTCCGACCTACTAATCGCCTCCGCTTGTCCCTACACGTTTGGAGGATTTTTATGAGTAATTCCATCCGTGTTAGAGACTTAGGGTTAGCTACTCCTTGCCCCTCGCAGAATGGCAATTAATCTCACCTCCGAGCATGGGAATCGAACCCAAGACCTCCCACACAAGGTATCTCTTAGCCTAACCTTTGACCATTGGGCCAAATCTTTGTTGGATCAAATGTTGGCTTTATTTAGCCGTTGAGTGGTTAATTATTAGTCATTTTTAGCGCGTGGTCTCGGGTTCGAATCCTCCTTATCAATGCACTTCTCCGGCCTGGACCTACGGAATCGCCCTCCGCTTGTCCCTACACGTTTGGAGGATTTTTTATGAGTAATTCCATCCGTGTTAGAGACTTAGGGTTAGCTACTCCCCTTGCCCCTGCAGAATGGCAATTAATCTCACTCCGATATGGGAATCGAACCCAAGACCTCCCACACAAGGTATCCTTAGCCTAACCTTTGACCATTGGGCCAAATGCTGTTGGATAAAAATGTTGGCTTTATTTAGCCGTTGAGTGGTTAATTATTAGTCATTTTTAGCGCGTGGTCTCGGGTTCGAATCCTCCTTATCAGCACTCCCTCCTACCGACCTACTAATCGCCTCCGCTTGTCCCTACACGTTTGGAGGATTTTTATGAGTAATTCCATCCGTGTTAGAGACTTAGGGTTAGCTACTCCTTGCCTCGCAGAATGGCAATTAATCTCACCTGCCGATATGGGGAATCGAACCCAAGACCTCCCACACAAGGTATCCTTAGCCTAACCTTTGACCATTGGGCCAAATGCTGTTGGATAAAATGTTGGCTTTATTTAGCCGTTGAGTGGTTAATTATTTAGTCATTTTTAGCGCGTGGTCTCGGGTTCGAATCCTCCTTATCAATGCACTCTCCTACCGACCTACTAATCGCCTCCGCTTGTCCCTACACGTTTGGAGGATTTTTATGAGTAATTCCATCCGTGTTAGAGGCTTAGGTTAGCTACTCCTTCACCCTCGCAGAATGACAATTAATCTCACCTGGCTGATATGGGAATCGAACCCAAGACCTCCCACACATGGTATCTCTTAGCCTACCCTTTGACCATTGGGCCAAATGCGGTTGGATAAAATGTTGGCTTTATTTCGCCGTTGAGTGGTTAATTATTAGTCATTTTTAGCGCGTGGTCTCGGGTTCGAATCCTCCTTATCAATGCACTTCTCCTACCGACCTACGGAATCGCCTCCGCTGTCCCTACACGTTTGGAGGATTTTTATGAGTAATTCCATCCGTGTTAGAGACTTAGGGTTAGCTACTCCTTGCCCCCGCAGAATGGCAATTAATCTCACCTCGAGCATGGGAATCGAACCCAAGACCTCCCACACAATGTATCCTAATCCTAACCTTTTACCATTGGGCCAAATGCAGTTGGATCAAGTTGGATTTATTTAGCAGTTGAGTTGTTAATTATTAGTCATTTTTAGCGCGTGGTCTCGGTTCGAATCCTCCTTATCAATGCACTCTCTCCTACCGACCTACGGAATCGCCTCCGCTTGTCCCTACACGCTTGGAGGATTTTTATGAGTAATTCCATCCGTGTTAGAGACTTAGGGTTAGCTACTCCTTGCCCTCGCGAATGGCAATTAATCTCACCTCGCTGAGCATGGGAATCGAACCCAAGACCTCCCACACAAGGTATCCTTAGCCTAACCTTTGACCATTGGGCCAAATGTCGTTGGATAAAATGTTGGCTTTATTTAGCCGCTGAGTGGTTAATTATTAGTCATTTTTAGCGCGTGGTCTCGGTTCGAATCCTCCTTATCAATGCACTTCTCCTACCGACCTACTGGAATCGCCTCCGCTTGTCCCTACACGCTTGGAGGATTTTTCATGAGTAATTCCATCCGTGTTAGAGGCTTAGGTTAGCTACTCCCTTCACCCCGCAGAATGGCAATTAATCTCACCTCTCGATATGGGAATCGAACCCAAGACCTCCCACACATGGTATCCTTAGCCTAACCTTTCACCATCGAGCCAAATCTTTGTTGGATAAAATGTTGGCTTTATTTAGCCGCTGAGTGGTTAATTATTTAGTCATTTTATTATGTGTTTCCCATGTGTCAAGGCCCCGAGTTCGAGTCGCTTAACAATAGGCACCCTCCGCCAGACAACCTACCCATACCGCTTGGAGGTCAGACTGAACCACCCTCGCTGGCTTGGGCTCGCCCGAGTGTCCTTTAATCAGTGGGCCCTCAGTAGGTATAGAGGAATCCGCTTAGCCGACGTACTCAGCAGGCCCAACCCTTTTTATTCGCCTCGTCAAGAGCATTCGAATAAAATTGCAAGGAATTAATCTCACCGCATGGGAATCGAACCCACGGTCTCCTGCGAGGAGCATCCTTAGCCTAACCTTTGACCATTGGGCCAAATCTCGTTGGATAGAATGTTGGCTTTATTTAGCCGTTGAGTGGTTAATTATTAGTCATTTTTAGCGCGTGGTCTCGGTTCGAATCCTCCTTATCAACGCACTTCTCCTACCGACCTACTAATCGCCTCCGCTTGTCCCTACACGTTTGGAGGATTTTTATGAGTAATTCCATCCGTGTTAGAGACTTAGGTTAGCTACTCCTTGCCCCCGCAGAATGGCAATTAATCTCACCTACGCCGATATGGGAATCGAACCCAAGACCTCCCACACAAGGTATCCTTAGCCTAACCTTTCACCATTGGGCCAAATGTCGTTGGATTAAAATGTTGGCTTTATTTAGCCGTTGAGTGGTTAATTATTAGTCATTTTTAGTGCGTGGTCTCGGTTCGAATCCTCCTTATCAATGCACTTCTCCTACCCGACCTACTGAATCGCCTCCGCTTGTCCCTACACGTTTGGAGGATTTTTCATGAGTAATTCCATCCGTGTTAGAGGCTTAGGTTAGCTACTCCTTCACCCCGCAGAATGGCAATTAATCTCACCTCTGAGCATGGGAATCGAACCCAAGACCTCCCACATGGTATCCTTAGCCTAACCTTTGACCATCGAGCCAAATGCGTTGGATAAAATGTTGGCTTTATTTAGCCGCTGAGTGGTTAATTATTAGTCATTTTTAGCGCGTGGTCTCGGGTTCGAATCCTCCTTATCAATGCACTTCTCCTACCGACCTACGGAATCGCCTCCGCTTGTCCCTACACGTTTGGAGGATTTTTATGAGTAATTCCATCCGTGTTAGAGACTTAGGGTTAGCTACTCCTTGCCCCCGCAGAATGACAATTAATCTCACCTCTCGAGCATGGGGAATCGAACCCAAGACCTCCCACACAAGGTATCTCTTAGCCTAACCTTTGACCATTGGGCCAAATGTCCGTTGGATTAAAATGTTGGCTTTATTTAGCCGCTGAGTGGTTAATTATTAGTCATTTTTAGCGCGTGGTCTCGGGTTCGAATCCTCCTTATCAATGCACTTCTCCCGCCTGGACCTACGGAATCGCTCCGCTTGTCCCTACACGTTTGGAGGATTTTTATGAGTAATTCCATCCGTGTTAGAGACTTAGGTTAGCTACTCCCTTGCCCTCGCAGAATGGCAATTAATCTCACCTCCGATATGGGAATCGAACCCAAGACCTCCCACACAAGGTATCCTTAGCCTAACCTTTGACCATTGGGCCAAATGTCGTTGGATAAAATGTTGGCTTTATTTAGCCGTTGAGTGGTTAATTATTAGTCATTTTTAGCGCGTGGTCTCGGTTCGAATCCTCCTTATCAATGCACCTCCTACCGACCTACTGAATCGCCTCCGCTTGTCCCTACACGTTTGGAGGATTTTTATGAGTAATTCCATCCGTGTTAGAGACTTAGGGTTAGCTACTCCTTGCCCTCGCAGAATGACAATTAATCTCACCTCTGAGCATGGGAATCGAACCCAAGACCTCCCACACAAGGTATCCTTAGCCTAACCTTTGACCATTTTTCCAAATGGTGGTGTATAAAATGTTGGCTTTATTTAGCCGTTGAGTGGTTAATTATTAGTCATTTTTAGCGCGTGGTCTCGGGTTCGAATCCTCCTTATCAACGCACTTCTCCTACCGACCTACGGAATCGCCTCCGCTTGTCCCTACACGTTTGGAGGATTTTTTATGAGTAATTCCATCCGTGTTAGAGACTTAGGGTTAGCTACTCCCCTTGCCCCTGCAGAATGGCAATTAATCTCACCTCTGCTGATATGGGGAATCGAACCCAAGACCTCCCACACAAGGTATCCTTAGCCTAACCTTTGACCATTGGGCCAAATGCTGTTGGATTAAATGTTGGCTTTATTTAGCCGTTGAGTGGTTAATTATTAGTCATTTTTAGCGCGTGGTCTCGGGTTCGAATCCTCCTTATCATGCACTTCTCCTACCGACCTACGGAATCGCCCTCCGCTTGTCCCTACTCGTTTGGAGGATTTTTTATGAGTAATTCCATCCGTGTTAGAGGCTTAGGGTTAGCTACTCCTTGCCCTGCAATGGCAATTAATCTCACCACTGTGATATGGGAATCGAACCCAAGACCTCCCACACAAGGTATCCTTAGCCTAACCTTTGACCATTGGGCCAAATGCTGTTGGATAAAATGTTGGCTTTATTTAGCCGTTGAGTGGTTAATTATTAGTCATTTTTAGCGTGGTCTCGGGTTCGAATCCTCCTTATCAATGCACTCTCCTACCGACCTACGGAATCGCCTCCGCTTGTCCCTACACGTTTGGAGGATTTTTCATGAGTAATTCCATCCGTGTTAGAGGCTTAGGGTTAGCTACTCCTTCACCCCCGCATGGCAATTAATCTCACCGCTGAGCATGGGAATCGAACCCAAGACCTCCCACACATGGTATCCTTAGCCTAACCTTTGACCATCGAGCCAAATTTGTTGGATAAAATGTTGGCTTTATTTAGCCGCTGAGTGGTTAATTATTAGTCATTTTTAGCGCGTGGTCTCGGTTCGAATCCTCCTTATCAATGCACTTCTCCTACCGACCTACGGAATCGCTCCGCTTGTCCCTACACGTTTGGAGGATTTTTATGAGTAATTCCATCCGTGTTAGAGACTTAGGTTAGCTACTCCCTTGCCCCCGCAGAATGGCAATTAATCTCACCTGAGCATGGGAATCGAACCCAAGACCTCTACACAAGGTATCCTTAGCCTAACCTTTGACCATCACAAATCTTTGTTGGATAAAATGTTGGCTTTATTTAGCCGCTGAGTGGTTAATTATTTAGTCATTTTATTATGTGTTTCCCATGCAAGGCCCCGAGTTCGAGTCGGCTTAATAGGCACCCTCCACTTTAGACAACCTACCATACCGTTTGGAGGTCAGACGAACCACCTCGCTGGCTTGGGCCCGCTCGAGTGTCCTTTAATCAGTGGGCCCTCTTGTAGGTATAGAGAATCCGCTTTAGCCGACGGTACTGAAGCAGGCCCAACCCTTTTATTCGCCTCGTCAAGAGCATTCGAATAAAATTGCAAGGAATTAATCTCACCCTGCTGTTAAGGGGAATCGAACCCACGGTCTCCTGCACAAGGGAGCATCCTTAGCCTAACCTTTGACCATTGGGCCAAATGCTGTTGGATAAA
This sequence comes from Przewalskia tangutica, assembly GCA_029844215.1. Classification (NCBI taxonomy): domain Eukaryota; kingdom Viridiplantae; phylum Streptophyta; class Magnoliopsida; order Solanales; family Solanaceae; genus Przewalskia; species Przewalskia tangutica. The sequence continues at coordinate 55,911 of JAQGDG010000612.1, read as the reverse complement.
AAATGTTGGCTTTATTTAGCCGTTGAGTGGTTAATTATTAGTCATTTTTAGCGCGTGGTCTCGGGTTCGAATCCTCCTTATCAACACTTCTCCTACCGACCTACTGGAATCGCCTCCGCTTGTCCTACACGTTTGGAGGATTTTTATGAGTAATTCCATCCGTGTTAGAGACTTAGGGTTAGCTACTCCCTTGCCCCCGCAGAATGGCAATTAATCTCACCTCCGATATGGGAATCGAACTCAAGACCTCCCACACAAGGTATCTCTAGCCTAACCTTTGACCATGGGCCAAATTTGTTGGGGTTTGGGGTTGGGGCCTGGGGTTTGGGGTTTGGCCTGGGGTCTGGGGTTTGGGGTTTGGTTTGGGGTTTGGCCTGGGGTTTGGGGTTTGGGCCTGGGGTTTGGCCTGGGGTTTGGGTTTGGGGTTTGGGGTTTGGGGTTTGGGGCCTGGGGTTTGGGTTTGGGGCCTGGGGTTTGGGCCTGGGCCTGGGGCCTGGGGTTTGGGTTTGGGGTTTTGGGGTTTGGGGTTTGGGGTTTGGCCTGGGTTTGGGGCCTGGGGTTTGGGGTTTGGGGTTTGGGCCTGGGCCTGGGGTTTGGGGTTTTGGGGTTTGGGGTTTGGGGGTTTGGGGTTTCTGGGTTTGGGGTTCTGGGTTGGGTTTTTGGGGTTGGGGGTTGGGGGTTTGGGTTTTGGCCTGGGGTTTGGGTTTTGGGTTTTGGGCCTGGGTTTGGGGTCTGGGGTCTGGGGTTTGGGTTTGGGGTTTGGGGTTTGGGTTTTGGGGTTTGGGTTTGGGCTGGGGTTTTTGGGGTTTGGGTTTGGGGTTTGGGGTTTAGGGGTTTAGGGTTTAGGGTTTAGGGTTTAGGGTTTGGGGTTTGGGGTTTTAGGGTTTTAGTGGGTTTAGGTTTAGGTTTAGTTTAGGTTTAGGGTTGGGTTTAGGGTGGTTTAGGGTTTAGGGTTTAGGGTTTAGGTTTAGGTTTGTGGTTTAGGGTTTAGGGTTTAGGGTTTAGGGTTGTGGTTTGTGGTTAGGGTTTAGGTTTAGGGTTTAGGTTTAGGTTTAGGGTTTAGGTTTAGGGTTTGGGGTTTAGGTTTAGGTTTAGGTTTAGGTTTAGGTTTAGGGTTTAGGGTTTAGGGTTTTTTTTTTTTTTTTTGAGTAATCATCCGCACGTTGCCTGTGTTTTTATTAATAACAGAATGAAAAGGGCCCTTGGAGTTACAACTAATAATGGGATATCCTTTTACTTTCGCTAGTCACGGCAGTAAGTATAAGTCTATCCCGAATGTAAAAAGAAGGACGAAGCTAAAATAAGATAAGCTATGATCATCATAGAGTTTATAATGCACTCTATGATGATGTTACAAATGATGATACTAAGATAGAGTAGTAATATAAGAACAAAGCTAGGAAATCTAAACTCTGGACTTATAAAATCTTCTAACCCAAGTACCTTCTCCTCCTTGTCTTCTTGTAGTCCATGGTATAGAATCATTTCTTCTTTGACCTAGTGGTAACTGACAATGGAATAGTCGGCTTACTAGCTTCCTTTCGTTGGCGTAGATTATGTGTTGATGAAGTTCCCACTCCTTTCTTAGGTGGACTGGGTATTGCTGCCTCTAGTCTCTTCATCTCTTCAAACATATTTTCAGGGTCAGGGACACCATGAAACATGTGTCCTAGTGCTATCTGAAGCTCCTCGTCATCTAGAATGTCGTCCTCTGAATCACCATCAACAGCTAGTGGGCTTGGTTCTGGTTCAAACATTTCCAAGGCCCATTCCTGTCTATCTTCTTCTGAGGGGACAAACATCTCCAAATATTCCTTTACAGTGAGGTGTGCATTTCTACTGTTTAAGGTGTCCTTTAAAACATCCTCAAACTTTGTCATACGACAGAAGTCACCTTCCAATTCCATTTCCTTATCAAAGGCCTCCCGAAGTAATGCTATGTCTGATTCTGACCACTTGTGCTCATAATCATTATTAGAATCTTCTCCTTCCATATCACACCACTTCCTCCTTACACTATCAGTTTCATAAGTTTTGGAAATGGTAGTGTTATTGGAAGGTATGTCTGATGAAGATTTATTTAGAGTACAAGGTTGTGGAGGGAAAGAAAAGGCATTTTTAAGCCAATTTTGGGCCGTTGGGTTCTTTGAAGTAGAGGGCTTTGAATTAGAATTGGGTTTGGTGTTTGATTTTGTTTGGGGTTGGGTAGTGGAGCCCGTATCCGAAATAGAATTTGGACTTGGGTTATTTTGGACTTGTTGAATTGTATTTGGGCTTTGGATTTGGGCCTTTTTATTTAATGGTTTTAAAGGGGTAATGGTTTGTGGTTGGGGTGGGATTTGCTGGGTATGGGGTCTGTTTTTGGAGGTCAATGGTTCCGGTCGCCTGTAAGTGGGCAGGTTGATTTTCCGTGGGTTTTATAGGGTTTAGGGGGGTGATATTAACGGAGGGGGGTGGGGATTGGTGTCTGACCCATGGCCGAGAGGGGGGGTAGTTGGGCCACGGGGGTTAGGGTCGGCGAATATGATCGTCATTGGTCGGTCGTCAACACATCGTATAATTTCGTTGTGTTGAAATGTGGGGTTTTCGGATCCGCGGGGCCGAGCGGGGTGGATCCGGAAGGGGTGGGGTTAGTCGGGGTCACGGGGTGGATAGTGGGTCGGGTCAGTTGGTCGGGTCGGGTCGATTTTGCGGGTAGGGTTTTAGAAGGTATTTTAGGGTTTTGAGGTGGTTTCGGCTATGGGTGGTCGGACGGCGGTATGGGGTATGTGGGAGGGGTAGGTATGGGAGGGTGGGGTGAGATCCGGGTCATGGGTCGTGGGTTGGGTTTCTGTCGAAGGGGTGGCGGCTAGGGTTTGGGAGGGTAGTTTAGGGTTAGGGTTTAGTTGTATTGGGCTAGGGTTTCTGCTAGGGTTAAGCCCAGCAGCAATGGCGGCTGCTGGGCTAGGGTTTGAGGGTGGTACGATCGTGGGGGTGTTCAGCTGGTCGGTAGGTTTCCGATGCAGGTGGCCGCGGTAGGTTCCGGTGGGCTAGGGTTACGGCAAGTGGTTTTCCGGCGCCGCCAATAATTTTCTGAGTCAAATTTTCTGGGCTTTTCGATGGGGGGGTCGGATCTGTGGTGGTGGAGGTGGTTCCAACCGCCATTTTGGCCGGAAAATTTCCTTGAATCGGCAAATCATAGGTTAAAGACGTTTTTTCGATGGGAATTGGATTTTTCCTATTCTTTTTACCCGTGACAACCTGCCAACCGACAGATTTGGAGGTTTTTGGATCTGAGTTGGTGGTAGAAGGAGTAAGGGTAGAGTTTTGAGGATTACCTTTTGTCAAATCCGCCGCCATATCCGTTAATCCATCACCTTTGTCATCCTTCTTTGGTTTCAAATCCGGATTCAATTTCCAACAACCTTCAATATCATGTCCTTGTAGCATACAATTAGTACAATACTTAGGAATAAAATCAAACCTAATTTTTTGCACTTTTGTATGAACAATTCCATTCTTCTTGAAAGATAGTTGAATTTTTTGAGGGTGAATTTTTAACAAATCAACTTCAACCTTAACCCTAGCACAACTGGGCCTTGTCTTCTTTATTGTAGCCGAATCTAGGGCAATGGGTTTCCCCACCACCGCCGCCAACGTGTACAAGGCCGATTTGCCATGAAAATTTGGGGGAAGATTTGGAAAAGAAATCCAACCCCAAGCAATATGTGACTCCTCTTCTGGATTAAAAGCAACATCCCAAATGAATGTTCTCATCAATAACAACTTATTAGATTCTTTAATCCAAAAACTAGGGCTTGACATCAAAATAGCATAATCTTCTTCAATTGAACATCGAATAAGAATATGGCGATTATACAACAACCCTATTGTAACCTCAGCTTTTAATCCACATTGCTTAGGAATTTCCTTCCGCAATAGATCAAAATTAGACCAACCATTTGAAAACTTACCAATAACCGCAAGTTTCAAATCTTGTTCTTGAATCATCAAATCGATTTCATCTTCCTCAAACATAACCATAGGTTCACCATGAAGATAGGTGATAGGTTTAAGGGGCACGGAAGTCGAGGAGGGGGGAAGTGGGGTGGCGACGGCGGAACTAGGGTTTACCGCCGCCGCCACTGATTTGGACGATTCCGGGTGGGAGGGGGTAGATTTGACCATTTCTAGGAAGGTGGGGGGGTGCGAAATGGCGAGGGGGTGATGGCCGACCAGAGGAGGTGGCCGGCCATTGGCCGTGACGGCCATGGTGGCCGGAAAACGTGAGGGGGGTAGGCTAGGGTTTCGGCCAAAATTTAGGAGAGAGGGAGGAGCATTTTCGGCCAAAAAATAAAAAATTAAAATGTTGGCTTTATTTAGCCGTTGAGTGGTTAATTATTAGTCATTTTTTGCGCGTGGTCTCGGGTTCGAATCCTCCTTATCAACAGACCCCTCCTACTGGACCTTTAATCGCTCCGCTTGTCCCTACACGTTTGGAGGATTTTTTATGAGTAATTCCATCCGTGTTAGAGACTTAGGGTTAGCTACTCCCTTCACCCCTGCAGAATGACAATTAATCTCACCTCTGCTGATATGGGGAATCGAACCCAAGACCTCCCACACATGGTATCCTTAGCCTAACCTTTGACCATTAGGGTTTAGGGTTTAGGGTTTAGGGTTTAGGGTTTAGGGTTTAGGGTTTAGGGTTTAGGGTTTAGGGTTTAGGGTTTAGGGTTTAGGGTTTAGGGTTTAGGGTTTAGGGTTTAGGGTTTAGGGTTTTAGGGTTTAGGGTTTTAGGGTTTAGGGTTTTAGGGTTTTAGGGTTTTAGGGTTTAGGGTTTAGGGTTTAGGGTTTAGGGTTTAGGGTTTAGGGTTTAGGGTTTAGGTTTTTTTTTTTTTTTTGTTGAGTAATCATCCAGGCACTTTGGCCCAGGTTTTTATTAATAACAGAAAGAAAAGGTGCCCAGAAGGGAGTTACAAACTAATAAGGGGATAGCCCTTTACTTCGCCTGCTAGTCCTGACTAGGCGCTGTATAAGTCTATCCCGAATGTAAAAAGAAGGAAGAAGCTAAAATGAGATAGGCTATGATCATCATAGAGTTTATAATGCACTCTATGATGATGTTACAAATGATGATACTAAGATAGAGTAGTAATATAAGAACAAAGCTAGGAATTCTAAACTCTGAACTTATAAAATCTTCTAACCCAAGTACCTTCTCCTCCTTGTCTTCAGAGTCCATGGTATAGAATCATTTCTTCTTTGACCTAGTCAGAATCGACAATGGAATGGTCGGCTTACTAGCTTCCTTTCACATGAGATTATGTGTTGATGAAGTCCCCGCTCCTTTCTTGCGTGGACTGGTATTGCCGCTCTAATCTCTTCATCTCTTCAAACATATTTTCAGGATCGTGACACCATGAAACATGTGTCCAAGTGCTATTCAAGCTCCTCGTCATCTAGAATGTCGCCCTCTCGAATCTCCATCAACCAGTGGGCTTGGTTCTCGTTCAAACATTTCCAAGGCCCATTCTCGTCTATCTTCTTCTCGAGGGGACAAACATCTCCAAATATTCTCGCATACCATGTGTGCATTTCTACTGCTTAGGGTGTCCTTTAAAACATCCTCAAACTTTGTCATACGACAGAAGTCACCTTCCAATTCCATTTCCTTATCAAAGGCCTCCCGAAGTAATGCTATGTCTGATTCTGACCACTTGTGCTCATAATCATTATTAGAATCTTCTCCTTCCGTATCACACCACTTCCTCCTTACACTATCAGTATCAAAAGTTTTGGCAGTGGTAGTGTTGTTGGAAGGTATGTCTGATGATGATTTATTAAGGGTACAAGGTTGTGGAGGGAATGAGAAGGCATTTTTAAGCCAATTTTGAGCACTTGGGTTTTTTGAGGTTGTGGGCTTTGAGTTATTTAGGTTTTTGGTATTTGAACTAATAAGGGGTTGAGTTGTGGAGCCCGTATCCGAAATAGAATTTGGACTTGGATTTTCTTGGATTTTTTGAAGTGTATTTGGGCTTTGGTTTTGGGCCTTTTTATTTGGAGGTTTTAGGGGGGTAATGGTTTGAGGTTGGGGGGGGATTTGCTGGGTAAGGGGGTGAGGGGTCTGTTTTAGATTTTGGGCCTGGGCTCCGGGTGCCTGGTCGATGGGTCAGTAGGGTTTCCGTGAGTTTTTTTGGGTTTTGGGTGGTATTTGCGACGGTGGGGGGTGGGGATTGATGTCTAGCCCATGGCCGAGCGGGGGGACGGGTAGGTGGGCCACAGGGGATAGGGTTGGGGCAGAATTTGAGCGGTCGATGGTCGGTCGTCAAACCGAGGTAGGGTTTCACGTTAAAGGAGGGTGTTTTCGGATCTGGGAATTTGGACGAGGGGTTGGGGGTTAGGAGGTGGGGGTGGATCCGCAGGTGTGGGGTATCGGTGCAGGCCGCTGGACGGGTAATTGGGTCGGTCGTCACCGGGTCGGTCGCCGTAATTTCGGGTAGGTTTCAATAGGCGCTTTGGGTTTTGGAGATGGTTTTGGTAGTGGGGTGTTGGACGAGTGGGGTGGTGGGGTACGTGGGTTGGGTGTGGTCCGCGGGTGGGGTTCGGGTCTCGGGTCGGGTCATGGGTAGGGTTTCAACTGGGTGCGCTAGGGTTTGGGAAGGTAGATTAGGGTTAGGGTTAGGCGGTTTGGGGCTTTGGTTCGATCTAGGGTTTGGCCCAAAGAAGAATGGCGCCGGGCTGTGGCCGAGGAGTGTCGGTGGGGTGGTTCGTGGGTCAAGATAGGGTTCCGCGTCGGGTGGCCGTAGGGTTCCGAGTGGTTTTTCCGGCGCCGTCAGAATTTCCGGCGTCGGAAATAATTTTTTGGGTCGGATTTTTTGGGATTTTCGCCTGGGCTGTCTGATTTGACGTGTTGGTGGTGGTTCCGACCTCCAACGTTGCCGGAATTACCCCCCCAGTCGCCGAAACAGTGGGCAAGTTGTTTTTTGGATTTTGATTTGGATTTTTTCTAAACTTTTTCCCCGTAACCACCTGCCATTCGTCGGATTTTTGTGGTTTCGGATCTGGGTTGGTGGTTTTGGCGGAAGAAAGAAGAATAGTAGAGTTTTGAGGATTACCTTTGTCCATAGCCGCCTCCTTTTCCATAGCACCATTACCTTTGTCATCTTTCTTTGGTCTCAGATCCGGATTTGCTTTCCAACATCCTTCAATATCATGTCCTTGTAATTTACAATTAGTACAATACTTAGGAATAAAATCAAACCTAATTTTTTGTACTTTTGTATGAACAATTCCATTTTTCTTGAAAGATAGTTGAATTTTTTGAGGGTGAATTTTTAACAAATCCACTTCAACTTTAACCCTAGCACAACTAGGCCTTGTCTTCCTCCTTGTAGCCGAATCTAGGGCAATAGGTTTCCCAACCGCCGAAGCTAACGTGAACAAGGCAGATTGTCCATAGAAATTTGGAGATAGATTTGGAAAAGAAATCCATCCCCAAGCAATATTCGACTCCTCTTCCGGATTAAAATTAACATTCCAAATGAATGTTCTCATCAATAACATCTTATTTCTTTCTTTAATCCAAAAACTAGGGCTTGACATCAACATATCATAATCTTCTTCAATAGAACAACGAATTAGAATATGACGATTATGCAATAACCCTATATTAACCTCAGATTTTAATCCACATTGCTTAGGAATTTCCTTTCGCAACAAATCAAAATCCGTCCAACCATTTGAAAACTTACCAATTACCGCAAGTTTCAAATCTTGTTCTTCTATCATCAAATCAATTTCTTCCTCCTCAAACATCACCATTGGTTCACCATGAAGATAGGTGATAGGTTTAATGGGCATGGAAGTAGAGGAGGGGGGTAGAGGGGCGACGGCGGATCTAGGGTTTATCACGCCACGCCATCGATGTGACGATTCAAGGGGGGTCGATATGACCATTTACGGTGGTGGGGTTGCGTCGTGGTGGTGGGGTGATGGCCGACCACAGGAGGTGGCCGGCCGGTGGCCGTGACGGCCATGGTGGCCGGAGGTGGGTGGCGGCGGTAGTTAGGGTTTTTCCGATTTTTTGAGGAGAGAGGGGAGAGCAAATTTTAAAAATAAAAATGGGTTTAGGGTTTAGGGTTTGGGGTTTGGGGTTTGGGGTTTGGGGTTTGGGGTTTGGGGTTTGGGGTTTGGGGTTTAGGGTTTAGGGTTTAGGGTTTAGGGTTTAGGGTTTAGGTTTTTTATTTTTTTTTTTTTAAGTAATCATCCGTGCACGCTGCCTGTGTTTTATTAATAACAAAAGGAAATGGGGCCCAGAAGGGAGATACAAAGAAATAAAGGAATAGACCTTCACTTCACCTGCTAATCCTATCTAGGCGAGGCTAATGTCTATCCCGAGTGTAAAAAGAAAGAAGATGCTAAGATCAGGTAAGCTGTGATCATCATAGAGTTTATAATGCACTCTATGATGATATTACAAATGATGATACTAAGGTAGAGTAATATTATAAGAACAAAGCTAGGAAGTCTAAACTCTGAACTTATAAAATCTTCTAACCTATGTACCTTTTCCTCCTTGTCTTCTAGTAGTCCATGGTATCAGATCATTTCTTCTTTGATCTAGTCAGAATGCATGTGCGGATTGTCGGCTTACTAGCTTCCTTTCGTTGGCGTAGATTATGTGTTGATGAAGTCCCCACTCCTTTCTTAGGTGGACTGGGTATTGCTGCCTCTAATCTCTTCATCTCTTCAAACATATTTTCAGGGTCAGGGACACCATGAAACATGTGTCCAAGTGCTATCTGAAGCTCCTCGTCATCTAGAATGTCGCCCTTCGAATCTCCATCAACGCTAGCGGCTTGGTTCAGTTCAAACATTTCCAAGGCCCATTCTGTCTATCTTCTTACAAGGGGACAAACATCTCCAAATATTCCTGTACAGTCATGTGTGCATTTCTACTGCTTAGGGTGTCCTTTAAAACATCCTCAAACTTTGTCATACGACAGAAGTCACCTTCCAATTCCATTTCCTTATCAAAGGCCTCCCGGTATCGCTATGTCCGATTCTCACCACTTGTGCTCATAATCATTATTAGACTCTTCTCCTTCCAGATCACACCACTTCCTCCTTACACTATCGATCAAAAGTTTTGGACGTGGTAGGGTTATCGAAGGAATTTCACGAGGATTTATTCAAAGTACAAGGTTGTGAGGAATGAAAAAGCATTTTTAAGCCGCCAATGGGTGAGGGTTTTTTGTGTTCAGGGTTTTGGATTAGTTATGGGCTTTGTATTTGATGTTGTTTGAGGATGGGTAGTGGAGCCCGATCCGAAATAGAATTTGACTTGGATTTTCTTGGATTTTTGAAGTGTGTTTGGGCTTGGGTTTGGGCCTTTTTATTTTGTGGTTTTGGGGGTAATGGTTTGAGGTTGTGGGGTTTGCTGGTCCGGGGGGGTCTGGTTTTGGTTTCGTTGTATTTCCGGCCTGGGCCGGCCTGCCTGGTCGGTGGGTTGGGTCGGGTTTCCGGGTATTTTAGGGTTGGCGAGGTAGTTTCGACGGAGGGTGCGGATTGGTGTCCGCCCATGGCCGAGGGGTAGGGTAGGTGGGCCACCGGGTGTAGGGTCAGCGCACTGGAGCGGTCGATGGTCGGTCGGTCAACACATCTGGGTTTCGCGTGTTTAAAAGTGCCGATTTCGGTCTTGTGGTATGGATGAGGGGGTCTGCAGCGGGTGGTTCGGAAGCGCGGGTATTGTTCGGGTCACGGTTGTGAAGTGGCCTGGCCGATGGGTCGCCTGGTCGATGAGGCGTAGGGTTTTAGTAAGTTGTTTAGGTTTTGGGTGGTTTCGCCAGGGTGTTAGGACGAGGGGCGGGGTTTGTGAGAGGGTGGGTACGTTAGGGGTGGGGTGAGATCCGGTCATGGGTCGGGTCGTGGTAGGTTTCCGCCATGTGTGGCCAGTGGGGTCGATTAGGGTTAGGTTTTTGTGTAATGGGCTGGGTTTCGCTAGAGTTTGGCCCAAGAAAGATCGCTGGGCTAGGTTAGGGTGGTATGACGGCGTGGTGGGGTTCAGCTGGTTTGGGTAGGGTTCCTGCCGTGGCCGGTAGGTTTCTGGTTGCCGGTGACGGCGCCGTGGTTTCCGACGGGGAATTATTTTTGGGCAGATTTTTGTGGATTTTTCATGGGGTTCTGTTTTGTCGAGGTGGAGGTGGTTCCGACCACCATAGTGGCCGGAAAACCTTCCCCAATCGCCGAAACAGTGGTTTGAGGTGGATTTTGATTTGGATTTGTTATTTTTCTATTCTTTTTTCCGGTGACAATTTGCCAACCATCGACCTTCTTGTTATTCGGATCCGCAAGTGGTTTGACTGCAGAAGAAGGAGTAGGATTTTGAAGATTACCTTTTTCCTTGACTGTTGAATTCTCGCCATTATCCTCCTTCCTTGGTCTAAGATCCGGATTAATTTTCCAACATCCATCAATATCATGTCCTTGTAGTTTACAAGTATTACAATATTTAGGAATGAAATCAAACCTAATTTTTTGCAATTTTGTATGAACTACACCATTCTTTTTGAAAGAAATTTGGATTTTTTGAGGATGAACTTTTAGCAAATCCACTTCAACCTTAACCCTAGCACAACTTGGCCTTGTCTTCTTCAAAGTGGCCGAATCTAGGGTTAATGGTTTCCCCACCACCGCCGCCAACGTGAACAAGGCCGAATGGCCAAAGAAATTTGGTGGAAGATTTGGAAATGAGATCCATCCCCAAGCAATATTTGACTCCTCTTCAGGATTAAAATTAACATTCCAAATGAATGTTCTCATCAACAACATTTTATTCTTCTCCTTAATCCAAAAACTAGGGCTTGACATTAAGATGTCATAATCTTCTTCAATTGAACACCGAATAAGAATATGACGATTATGTAACAACCCTATAGTAACCTCAGATTTTAATCCACATTGCTTAGGAATTTCCTTTCGCAAGAAATCAAAATCCGTCCAACCATTTGAAAACTTACCAATTACCGCAAGTTTCAAATTTTGTTCTTCAATCATAAAATCAATTTCATCCTCCTCAAACATCACCATAGGTTCACCATGAAGGTAGGTGATAGGCTTAAGGGTCACGGATTTCGAGGAGAGGGGTAGAAGGTCGACGGCGGCATTAGGGTTTTCGCGCGCCATCGCTCTCAAGGGTAAACCGGGGTAGCTTTAAGCATTTAAAAGGTGGGAGTGACGCGACGGAGGGTGGCCGACCACGGGAGGTGGCCGGCCAGTGGCCGCCATGGCCATGGTGGCCGGAAAACGTGAAGGGTTAGGGGTAGGGTTTTTCCGTCGAAAGTTAGGAGAGAGGAGAGAGCAAAAATTAAAATAAAATGTAAAAATGTTAAAAATGTTGGCTTTATTTGGGGTTTAGGGTTTAGGGTTTAGGGTTTAGGGTTTAGGGTTTAGGGTTTAGGGTTTAGGGTTTAGGGTTTAGGGTTTAGGGTTAGGGTTTAGGGTTTAGGGTTTAGGTTTTAGGTTTATGGTTGTGGTTGTGGTTGTGGGTTTGTGGTTGTGGGTTTGTGGTTGTGGGTTTGTGGTTTAGGGTTTGTGGTTTGTGGTTTGTGGTTGTGGTTGTGGTTTAGGGTTTAGGGTTTAGGGTTTAGGGTTTAGGGTTTAGGGTTTAGGGTTTAGGGTTTAGGGTTTAGGGTTTAGGGTTTAGGGTTTAGGGTTTAGGGTTTAGGTTTTTTTTTTTTTTTTTTTTTTTTTTTTTTTTTTTTTAAAAAAACAAGGGTTCATATTAATGTCTAAATGTTCAATACTAATGACACCAGTAGAAAGGCAAGAAGATATGAATGAACAACAAACATAGGAGTTCTTTCAAATTTCTCCATTGTCTAATAACTTAATAATTAAAAAGATTGCCGCTTTCCATCTTCAAAGGTCTTGCACGCTCAAACCTGGGGGAAGTGATTGCTTCAATTTGTCAGCCTTCTCGAAGTCGTACACACAAAGTGTGTAGAGATACTTGGAGCAGCGAACCTTGAACTTGACCATATCCTTGTTTTTCTTGATCTTGACTGACCGTGCATCCTTCCTTCTAGCTGTGAGAAGGAAATCCTTGATCTCGTGTATTTGCTTCGGCATGTTTGGGCGTTGGAGTAGTGAGATCGGGAGGATTACACAACGGGTTTAGGGTTTAGGATTTAGGGTTTAGGGTTTTTTTTTTTTTTTTTATTTTTTTTTTATTTTTTTTTTGGGGTTTAGGGTTTAGGGTTTAGGGTTTAGGGTTTTTTTTTTTTTTTTTTTTTGAGTAATCATCCAGGCACTTTGGCCCAGGTTTTTATTAAAACAGAATGAAAGGGGGCCCAGAAGGGAGTTACAAACTAATAAAGGGATAGCCCTTTACTTCGCCTGCTAATCCTGACTAGGCGAAGCTAAAGTCTATCCCGAATGTAAAAAGAAAGAAGAAGCTAAAATAAGATAAGCAATGATCATCATAGAGTTTATAATGCACTCTATGATGATGTTACAGATGATTATACTAAGGTATAGTAGTAATATAAGAACAAAGCTAGGAAATCTAAACTCTGAACTTATAAAGTCTTCTAACCCAAGTACCTTCTCCTCCTTGTCTTCATGCAGTCCATGGTATAGAATCATTTCTTCTTTGACCTAGTGGTAACTGACAATGGAATAGTCGGCTTACTAGCTTCCTTTCGTTGGCGTAGATTATGTGTTGATGAAGTCCCCGCTCCTTTCTTAGGTGGACTGGTATTGCACGCTCTAATCTCTTCATCTCTTCAAACATATTTTCGTGGTCGTGACACCATGAAACATGTGTCCAAGTGCTATCCAAGCTCCTCGTCATCTAGAATGTCGCCCTTCCGAATCTCCATCAACAGCTAGTGGGCTTGGTTCTGGTTCAAACATTTCCAAGGCCCATTCCTGTCTATCTTCTTCTGAGGGGACAAACATCTCCAAATATTCCTGTACAGTCATATGTGCATTTCTACTGCTTAGGGTGTCCTTTAAAACATCCTCAAACTTTGTCATACGACAGAAGTCACCTTCCAATTCCATTTCCTTATCAAAGGCCTCCCGAAGTAATGCTATGTCTGATTCTGACCACTTGTGCTCATAATCATTATTAGACTCTTCTCCTTCCGTATCACACCACTTCCTCCTTATACTATCAGTCTCAAAAGTTTTGGAAGTGGTAGGGTTATTAGAAGGTATATCTGATGAAGATTTATTTAGAGTACAAGGTTGTGGAGGGAAAGAGAAGGCATTTTTAAGCCAATTTTGGGCAGTTGGGTTTTTTGAGGTAGTGGGCTTTGAATTAGATTTAGGTTTATTGGTTGATGTTATTTGAGGATGGGTAGTGGAGCCCGTATCCGAAATAGAATTTGGGCTTGAATTGTCTTGGATTTTTTGAAAGGTATTTGGGCTTTGGATATGGGCTTTTTTATTTAAAGGTTTTAAAGGGTAATTGTTTGTGGTTTGGGGGACGGCTGGTGCAGGGGGTCTGTTTTGGTTCTTGGCCGGGTTTCCGCCTGCCTGCCTGCCTGGTCGGGCTTGATAGGTGGTGTTTCCGGTTTTATAGGTTTAGGGGTGGTTTCACGGAGTAGGATTGATGCTCGCCCATGGCCGAGGGGGTAGGGTAGTTGGGCCACGTGGTTTAGGTCGGGCGTAAAATTGAACGGCCAAGAGCCGGGTCAAAACAGTGGGTTGGGTTTCACGGATTTGTAGGGTGTTTTGTCTTTGTGTTTTTGTCCGCGGGTGATCCGCGGAGGGTTGGATCTGCAGGGTAAGGTAGAATTGGGCCGGATGTCGTCAATGGGTCGGTCCTGTCACCGCTTCGCCCGTCCGCCGTAGGTTTTAAGTGGCGCTAGGTTTTTTGGATAGTGTTTCGGTTGGCGGGTCAACGGCGGGGGTAGCGGTCCGCGGAGGGGTGGTCCGACAGGCGGGGGTGGGATATGGGTCGGGGTTGGGTCACGTGGTTTCCGGCGTCAGCGCGTGTGGTTTTGGATGGTGGATTAGGGTTGTGGCAGTGGTATCGGGCTAGGGATGTAGCTAGGTTAGCCCACCGCCATGGCGGCTACGGGCTAGAGGCGAGGGTAAGGCGGGTGGGGTGGTTCGCAGGTCGGCAGAGGGTTCCGCGGTCGGGGTGCCGCGGTAGGTTCGAGGATTTTCCGGCCGCCGATTTTCCGGCGTCGGAAATAAAATTTTGGCTAGAATTTTTAGGGTTTTTCGACTGTGGTATCTTTTCCGACGCTCGTGGTGGTTCCGACCTCCAAAGTGACCTAATGTGTTTGACGGAAATTTTGGATTTTGATTTGTGGTTTTTTGTCTTTTTCCCAGAACCACCGCCATCCGTTAGGATTCTGACCGACGATGGATTTTGGAGAAATAGAAGGGGGAATAGGGTTTGGAGTATTACCTTTTGTCAAATCCGCCGCCTTTTCCATAGATTCATCAACTTTGTCATCCTTCTTTGGCCTCAAATCCGGATTTAAATTCCAACATCCTTCAATATCATGTCCTTGTAATTTGCAAGAAGTACAATACTTAGGAATGAAATCAAACCTAATTTTTTGCACTTTTGTATGAACAATTCCATTCTTCTTGAATGAGATTTGAATTTTTTGGGGATGAACTTTTAACAAATCCATTTCAACCTTAACCCTAGCACAATCGCCTAGTCTTCTTCCTTGTAGCCGAATCTAGGGCTATGGGTTTCCCCACCGCCGCCGCCAACGTGAACAATGAAGAATGACCAAAGAAATTTGGTGGAAGATTGGGAAATGAGATCCATCCCCAAGCAATATTTGACTCCTCTTCCGGATTAAAATTAACATTCCAAATGAATGTTCTCATCAATAACATTTTATTCTTCTCCTTAATCCAAAAACTAGGGCTTGACATTAAGATGTCATAATCTTCTTCAATTGAACACCGAATAAGAATATGACGATTATGCAACAAACCTATGGTAACCTCAGATTTTAATCCACATTGCTTAGGAATTTCCTTTCGCAAGTAATCAAAATCCGTCCAACCATTTGAGAACTTACCAATTACCGCAAGTTTCAAATTTTGTTCTTCAATCATAAAATCGATTTCATCCTCCTCAAACATCACCATAGGTTCACCATGAAGGTATGTGATAGGTTTAAGGGTCACAGTTTTCGAGGAGGAGGGGTGAAGGTCGACGGCGGTGCTAGGGTTTTCGCCACGCCGCGGTAAAGTAAACCAAAGTGGGGGTCGATTTGAGCATTTCTGAAAAGGTGGGGTGGTGTACGGATGGGAGGTGGTGGCCGACCACGAGGTGTGGCCACGGCGCTACGACGGCCATGGTGGCCGGAAAGGGGTGGCGGCTAGGTTAGGGTTTTACCGATTTTTAGGAGAGAGGGGAGAGCAAAATTTGCTAAGTCTAAAAAATAAAAAATCAAAATGTTAAAATATTGGCTTTATTTAGCCGTTGAGTGGTTAATTATTAGTCATTTTTAGCGCGTGGTCGCGGGTTCGAATCCTCCTTATCATGCACTTCTCCTACCGACCTACGGAATCGCCCTCCGCTTGTCCCTACACGTTTGGAGGATTTTTCATGAGTAATTCCATCCGTGTTAGAGGCTTAGGGTTAGCTACTCCCTTCACCCCTGCAGAATGGCAATTAATCTCACCTCTGCTGATATGGGGAATCGAACCCAAGACCTCCCACACATGGTATCCTTAGCCTAACCTTTGACCATTGGGCACAAATGTCATTGATAAAAATTTTGGCTTTATTTAGCCGTTGAGTGGTTAATTATTAGTCATTTTTAGCGCGTGGTCTCGGGTTCGAATCCTCCTTATCAACGCACTTCTCCTACCGACCTACGGAATCGCTCCGCTTGTCCCTACACGCTTGAGGATTTTTTATGAGTAATTCCATCCGTGTTAGAGACTTAGGTTAGCTACTCCCTTGCCCCCGCACGGCAATTAATCTCACCTCGCTGAGCATGGGAATCGACCCCAAGACCTCCCACACAAGGTATCCTTAGCCTAACCTTTGACCATTGGGCCAAATGCTGTTGGATATAAAAAATTTTGGCTTTATTTAGCCGTTGAGTGGTTAATTATTTAGTCATGTTTAGCGCGTGGTCTCGGTTCGAATCCTCCTTATCAATGCACTTCTCCTACCGACTCATTTAATCGCCTCCGCTTGTCCCTACACGTTTGGAGGATTTTTATGAGTAATTCCATCCGTGTTAGAGGCTTAGGTTAGCTACTCCTTCACCTCGCAGAATGGCAATTAATCTCACCTCTGCGATATGGGAATCGAACCCAAGACCTCCCACATGGTATCCTTAGCCTAACCTTTCACCATCAGCCAAACATTGGACGGGTTTAGGTTTAGGGTTTAGGGTTTAGGGTTTAGGGGTTTAGGGTTTGTGGGTTAGGGTTTAGGGTTTAGGTTTAGGGTTTAGGGTTTAGGTTTTTTTTTTTTTTTTTTTTTTTTTTTTTTTTTTTAAATTTTTTGAACGAAATTTTTTTGGATTTTAAAATAATTGATTAATGTGTTTAGGGTTTTTGGTTTTTTTTTTTTTTTTTTTTTTTAAGTAATCGCCTGCACGCTGCCTGTTATTTTATTAATAACGTAATGAAACAGGTGCCCAAAAGGGGGACTACAGACTCAATCAGGACATGTCCTATCTCTCGCCTGCTAACCCTATCTAGGCGAAAATGTTGGCTTTATTTAGCCGTTGAGTGGTTAATTATTAGTCATTTTTAGCGCGTGGTCTCGGGTTCGAATCCTCCTTATCAATGCACTTCTCCTACCGACCTACTAATCGCCTCCGCTTGTCCCTACTCGTTTGGAGGATTTTTATGAGTAATTCCATCCGTGTTAGAGGCTTAGGGTTAGCTACTCCCTTGCCCTCAGAATGGCAATTAATCTCACCTCTGCTGATATGGGGAATCGAACCCAAGACCTCCCACACAAGGTATCCTTAGCCTAACCTTTGACCATTGGGCCAAATGCTGTTGGAGGGGTTTAGGGTTTAGGGTTTAGGGTTTAGGGTTTAGGGTTTAGGGTTTAGGGTTTAGGGTTTAGGGTTTAGGGTTTAGGGTTTAGGGTTTAGGGTTTAGGGTTTAGGGTTTAGGGTTTAGGGTTTTTTTTTTTTTTTTTTTTTTTTTAGCAATCCACGGACTCTCGGCCCGTGGTAATTTTATATATATCAAAAGGAAATACAGGGGGCCCCGTAGGGAAAATACACTGCTCATCAGCAAGAATGCAAAAAGAAAGAAGAAGCAATAATCAAATAAGCTATGATCATCACCGAGTTTATAACATACTCGAAGATGATACTACATATGCGGATACAAACAAAATGAAGATACAATGTAAGCCTAAAGCTATAAACTACCTCCAGACTTACAAAATCTTCAATCTGTAGTGTCTCATCTTTGTCATCCTCCAGGTACTCTAAAAATCTGATCATCTAGTAGTGGTCCCGATCCGATCCGTAGTAATGGGTGAAGGTGCGAGTGAGATCTTCTGAGCACTCAGCATCGAACCAATGGAACTGGTCCGCTGATCCAAAGAATGCATCCGTCATGGCCCCGAGTATCCGATCCAATTCTCGATAGCAATCTCATGTATTTGCCATTACCGGCCGTCTCATATCTCGCTAACATCCGCCGCTTCAGACGGTCTTGAGTGTAGGCGCGCGCGCCGCAACTGTACTCTTCCCGCCAAGAGCCTCTAATGATATCCAAAGATGGGCCGTAGTTGTCCGCAATCGTAATACTCGCCGTCTCGACGCCACAATCGGCTGCTTCGCTCATAAAGGTCTTGATGAAATTGCGCATCGCTCAGATAACTTCATTACCATTCTCGCACGATGATCCCGAATATCCTCGTTTCGATCGGGTAACCCCATCCAATCCAATCGAAAAGCCGTGTAACTGTGGAATCTCATTCTTCAAGAACAACTTCCAAAAAGGATTCAATCCTCGTAAGGTTTAGGGTTTAGGTTTGTGGTTTAGGTTTTTTTTTTTTTTTTTTTTGAGTAATCATCCGTGCACGCTGCCTGTGTTTTTATTATTAACAAAAGGAAATGGGGCCTGTATGAGATACAAAGAAATAAAGGAATAGACCTTCACTTCACCGCTAGTCCTATCTAGCGAGGCTAATGTCTATCCCGAGTGTAAAAAGAAAGAAGATGCTAAGATCGATAAGCATGATCATCATAGAGTTTATAATGCACTCTATGATGATATTACAAATGATGATACTAAGGTAGAGTAATATTATAAGAACAAAGCTAGGAAGTCTAAACTCTGAACTTATAAAATCTTCTAACCTATGTACCTTTTCCTCCTTGTCTTCTAGTAGTCCATGGTATTGTATCATTTCTTCTTTGATCTAGTTGTAACAGACAATGGGATTGTTGGCTTACTAGATTCCTTCCGTTGGCGTAAATTATGTGTTGCTGAAGTCCCCGCTCCTTTCTTTGGATCGGGTATTGCCGCTCTAATCTACTCACGCCATCGTATCTTCTCGCCGTGGACTCCATGAAACATGTGACCAAGGGCTACCTGTAGCTCCTCATTATCCATAAAGTCCTCATCTGAACCTTCTTCAACAGCAAGTGGCCATGGTTCTGGGTCACACATTTCCAAGGCCCATTCCTGTCTATCTTCTTCGGAGGGAACAAACATCTCCAAGTATTCCTTTACAGTGAAGTGTGCATTCCGACTACTTAGGGTGTCCTTTAGAACATCCTCAAACTTTGTCATACCACAGAATTCACCTTCAATTTCCATTTCCTTATCAAAGGCCTCCCGGAGTAATGCTATATCTGATTCTGACCACTTGTGCTCATAATCATTATTAGAATTTTCTCCGTCTGTCTCACACCACTTCCTCCTTACACTATCAGTCTCAAAAGTTTTGGAAGTGGTAGGGTTGTTGGAGGGTATATCTGATGAAGATTTATTTAATGTACAAGGTTGTGGAGGAAAAGAGAAGGCATTTTTAAGCCAATTTTGAGCACTTGGGTTTTTTGAGGTAGTGGGCTTTGAATTAGAATTGGGTTTATTGGTTGATGTTATTTGGGACGGGTAGGAGCCCGTATTCTGAGATAGAATTTGACTCAAGTATTTTGGATATTTTGATTTTGTTTGGGCTTGATTTGGGCCTTTTATTTAGAGGTTTTGGGGTGTTGGTTTGTGGTTGGGGGGACGGCCGGGTCAAAGGGGGGTCCGATTTTGTGGTTGTGGTGGGTTTTGGCCTGCTCGGCCTGCCTGTCCGGGAGTCGGTTTTCGTAGGTTTTTAGGTTTTTGGGTGGTGGTTTCACAGCCGGGTGGGGATTGTGTCGCCCATGGCCGAGAGGGGGTAGGTAGGTGGGCCACGGGGTGAAGCGGTCAGCCGAATTTGACCGGCCGTGGGTTTGCCGTCAAACCGCGTAAGGTTTCATTGTAAAAGGGTGTTTCGATCCGAGGTCGGACGATGGGGTTGGGGTGAGGGTGGGGGTGGATCTGGTAGGGGTGGGGTTGGGGTATGGGTCACGGGTCCCGCCAAGGGGTCGGGTCAACGGGTCGTAGGGTTTCCATGGCGCTTTAGGGTTTTGGGAGTGGTTTCGATTGCGGGTCGACGGCGAGGTGGGTAGCGGTGGGGTTGGGTCCGGGGATGGGGTGCGATCCGGGTTTCGGTCGTCGTGGTATGGTTTCCGGAGGCGGGTTGGCGGCTGTGGTTTGGGAGGTTGTTTAGGTTTGAGATAGTGGTTTGGGCTAGGGTTTGTGTTAGTTTAGGCCCAAAGAAGAATGGCGGCGCCGGGTTAGGCGGAGGTGGTACGTCGGTGGGGGGTGGTTCTGGTAGGTCGGAGGTAGGGTTCCGGCGGTCTGGGTGGCCGCCGGTAGGGTTCCGACGAACTGTGACGGCGCCGGTGGTGGTTTCGACGACGGAAAAAATTTTTTGGCTAAGATTTTGTGGGTTTTTGGACGGGGGGGTCTGTTTTGACGTGGAGGAGTTATTTCCGATCTCCATAGTGGTCGGAATTCCTTCCCCAACCTCAAAAACAGTGGCTAATTGAGATTTTTGGTTCGGATTTGTATTATTTCGATTCTTTTTCTCGTGACCACCGCCATACTGAGTTTGTAGATTTCGGATCTAAGATCTGATTTTTGGCGGAAGAAGGAGGAATGTTTGAGTTTTGGGATTTACCTTTTTCCATAGCCGCCGATTCCTCCATAGATCCATCACCTTTGTCATTCCTCTTTGGTCTCAAATCAGGATTCAATTTCCAACAACCTTCAATGTCATGTCCTTGAAGCTTGCAATTAGTACAATACTTAGGTATAAAATCAAACCTAATTTTTTGCATCTTTGAAATTACAAGCCCATTTTTCTTGAAAGAAATTTTAATTTGTTGAGGATGAACTTTCAATAAATCAACTTCAACCTTAACCCTAGCACAACTTGGCCTTGTCTTCTTCATGGTGGCCGAATCTAGGGTTAAAGGTTTCCCCACCGCCAACGAATAGGCGATTGGCCAAAGAAATTCGGCGAAAGATTGGGAAAAGAGATCCATCCCCAAGCAATATTAGATTCCTCCTCTGGATTAAAATCAACATTCCAAATGAATGTTCTCATCAATAACATCTTATTATTTTCCTTAATCCAAAAACTAGGGCTTGACATCAAAATATCATAATCTTCTTCGATAGAACACCGAATTAAAATATGACGATTATACAATAACCCTATAGTAACCTCAGCCTTTAATCCACATTGCTTAGGAATTTCCTTACGCAATAGATCAAAGTTAGTCCAACCATTTGAAAACTTACCAATAACCGCAAGTTTCAAATCTTGTTCTTCTATCATCAAATCAATTTCTTCTTCCTCAAACATCACCATAGGTTCACCATGAAGATAGGTGATAGGTTTAATTGACACGGAAGTCGAGGAGGGGGGTAGAGGGGCGACGACGGAACTAGGGTTTACCGCCACGCCACGCTTTGGCTATTTCCGGATGGGGTCGATTTAAGCACCAAAAGGTGGGGGCGTCGTGGTGGTGGGGTGATGGCCGACCACAGGAGGTGGCCGGCCGGTGACGCCGCGGTGGCCGGAGGGGGTGGCGGCATTTAGGTTTTCCGATTTTTTGAGGAGAGAGGGGAGAGCAAAATTTTGCTAAGTCTTTAAAATTTAATATGTTGGCTTTATTTAAAATGTTGGCTTTATTTAGCCGCTGAGTGGTTAATTATTAGTCATTTTTAGCGTGGTCTCGGTTCGAATCCTCCTTATCAATGCACTTCTCCGCCGACCTACTAATCGCCTCCGCTTGTCCCTACACGCTTGGAGGATTTTTCATGAGTAATTCCATCCGTGTTAGAGACTTAGGTTAGCTACTCCTTTGCCCTCGCAGAATGACAATTAATCTCACCGCTGATATGGGAATCGAACCTCGACCTCCCACACATGGTATCCTTAGCCTAACCTTTGACCATTGGGCCAAATGCAGTTGGATACAAATGTTGGCGTTATGTAGCCGTTGAGGGGTTAATTCTTAGTCATTTTTAGCGCGTGGTCTCGGGTGCGAATCCTCCTTATCAATGCACTTCCCTCCTACCGACCTACGGAATCGCCTCCGCTTGTCCCTACACGCTTGGAGGATTTTTCATGAGTAATTCCATCCGTGTTAGAGGCTTAGGTTAGCTACTCCTTCACCCCGCAGAATGACAATTAATCTCACCTCTGATATGGGAATCGAACCCAAGACCTCCCACACATGGTATCCTTAGCCTAACCTTTCACCATCACAAATCTCATTGGACGGGTTTAGGTTTAGGGTTTAGGGTTTAGGTTTAGGGTTTAGGTTTAGGGTTTAGTGGTTTAGGGTTTAGGTTTAGGTTTAGGGTTTAGGGTTTTTTTTTTTTTTTTTTTGAATAATCATCCGCACGTAGCCTGTGTTTTTATTAATAATGTAAAAGTAAATGGGGCCTAAGTGGAAATACAACTAATAAAGGGATATTCCTTTACTACCGCTAGTCCTATCCGTGCAAAGCAAATGTCTATCCCGAATGTAAGAAAGAAGATGCCAAGATCAAGTAGCTATGATCATCATAGAGTTTATAATGCACTCTATGATGATATTACAAATGATGATACTAAGGTAGAGTAGTAATATAAGAACAAAGCTAGAAATCTAAACTCGAACTTATAAAGTCTTCTAGCCTATGTACCTTTTCCTCGCTTGTCTTCTAGTAGTCCGTGATATAGAATCATTTCTTCTTTGATCTAGTTGTAAATGCATAACGGGATTGTTGGTTTACTAGCTTCCTTCCGCATGGCGTAAATTATGAGTTGATAAGTCCCCGCCCTTTCTGTGTGGACTGGTATTGTCGCTCTAATCTCTTCATCTCTTCAAACATGTTTTCGTGGTCGTGACTCCATGAAACATGTGTCCAAGTGCTATCTCAAGTTCTTCATCATCTAGAATGTCGCCCTCTCAATCTCCATCAACCAGCTGTGGCCTTGGTTCTGGTTCAAACATTTCCATGGCCCATTCCTCGTCTATCTTCTTCCGAGGGGACAAACATCTCCAAATATTCTCAGTACAACATGTGTGCATTTCTACCGCTTAGGTGTCCTTTAAGACATCCTCAAACTTTGTCATACGACAGAAGTCACCTTCCAATTCCATTTCCTTATCAAAGGCCTCCCGAAGTAATGCTATGTCTGATTCTGACCACTTGTGCTCATAATCATTATTTGACTCTTCTCCTTCAGATCACACCACTTCCTCCTTATACTATCGCCTCAAAAGTTTTGGAAGTGGTAGGTTATTGAAGGTATATCCGATGAAGATTTATTTAGAGTACAAGGTCATGAGGAAAGAGAAGGCATTTTTAAGCCAATTTTGGGCAGTTGGGTTTTTGGAGGTAGTGGGCTTTGAATTAGAATTGGGCTTGTTGGTTGATGTTATTTGAGGATGGGTAGTGGAGCCCGTATCCGAAATAGAATTTGGGCTTGAATTATCTTGGTTTTTTGAATCAGATTGGGCTTTGGATTTGGGCTTGTTTATTTAAAGGTTTTAAAGGGTTATGGTTTGTGGTCAGGGATATGCCGGGTATGGGGGGGGGTCCGCTTTAATTGAAGTGTTGGGATTCCGGCCTGGTTCCGGCCTGCCTGGTCAATGAATCGGGTCAGGCTTGTGGCACTTTCGGTTTAAAGTGGTGATTTGATGGTTGGCGGATTGATGACCGGCATGGGCCGAGAGGGTAGGCAGGATCGAGGTGGATAGGGTCGGTCGCAGATGGAGCGGGTCAAAGCAGACGGGTCGTCAAACCACACGCTGGTTTCACGGTTTTTGGCGGTATTTTCGATCCGGGTCGACAGGAGGTGGGCGAGTAGGTGCGGGTGTGGATCCGAAGTTGGGGTATCGACCGGTCATGGCCTCGGATCCGTGGGCTCGCCTGGTCACGATTCGGCAGTGGTTTCGCTTAGGTTTTAGCGTTTTGGTGGCGGTTTGGCCGGCGGTGCCGATCTGTGGGGTACGGGTTGGGTGGGGTCCGGAAGCGGGGGTTGGGTTTGATCTCGCCCGCCGGGGTGGTTTCCGCATTGGGCCGCGCTGTGGTTTGTGGCTGTGGATTGTGGTTAGGCAAAGTGGTATTGGGCTGTGTTGAGAGGTTTGGCCCAACAAAGACCGGGCGCCGGGCTAGGCGGTAGGTGACGGTGGGGTGGTTCGTGGATCGGCAGAGGGTTCCGCGGTCGGTGGCCGTAGGTTCCTGATGAACGACACGCCGCCAGGATTCCATACCGGAAACATGTTTTTTTAAATTTTTGTATTCTCCGGGTGGGCTGTTTGACGATTGGGTGGTTTCTGGCTGTAATGGCCGAATATCTTCCCAAGCTCAAACAAGAGGCAATGCGTTTTTTTGGCTAAGATTTGTATTTTTTCTAATCTTTTTCCCTGTGACAACCTCGCCACCATCGTTGTGGTTTCTGATCCTGGGTATTTTGGAGGAAGAAGGAGGGAGGGTAGAGTTTTGAGATTTACCTTTATCCATAGCCAACGATTCCTCCATTTTGCTATCACCATTAGGGTTTAGGGTTTAGGGTTTAGGGTTTAGGGTTTAGGGTTTAGGTTTTTTTTTTTTTTTTTTTTTTGTTTTTTTCCAAGAGTTTCATGGCCCAGGTTATTTTATATATCAAAAGGAAAGTACATGGGCCCCCGTAGGGGGAAATACACTGCTTATCAGCAGGAGTGCAAAAAGAAAGAAGAAGCAATAATCAAATAAGCAAGATCCGAAAACCACAAAAAACGATGGCTGGCAGGTTGTCACAGGGAAAAAGATTAGAAAAAATACAAATCTTAGCCAAAAAAACGCATTGCCTACTGTTTCGGAGCTTGGGGAAGATATTCCGGCCATTCTGGCCACCGAAACCACCCCCAATACGTCGAAACAGCCCACCCCATCGGAGAATACAAAAAATTTAAAAAAAAACATGTTTCCAGCCGCCGGCGCCGCTGCTCATCATCGGACCTACGGCTGCCACCTGCATCACGGAACCCTACCGCGATCCACCGTAACCACCCCACCGTCACACCTACCGCCTCTAGCCCAAGAAATCACAAGGCTGGGCCAAACCCTAGCTCTAACCCTAGCCCAATACCACTTTGCCCTAACCCTAATCCACCTTCTAAAACCCTAGCCGCCAGCCCAAGTACGGAAACCCTACCCATGACCCGACCCGAGATCCAAACCCAACCCCACCCCTTCCGCACTCCCACCCAACCCACGCACTCCCACACCCCCCTAGATCAGCACCCCTCAGCCAAAACCGCCACCAAAAACGCTAAAACCCTAAACGAAACCCTACCCGACCAGGACCCGACCACCCACGATCCGACCTGACCTGCATCGATACCCCCAGCTTCCAGTTCCACACCCCCCCACCTACTCACCCACCCCACCTCCCCCGGTCCAACCCCCCAGATCCGAAAATACCCTTAAAAAACCCGTCGAAACCCACCATGTGGTTTTGACCCGACCCGTACCTTTGACCCGCTCCATCTCTGACCCGACCCTATCCACCTCGATCCCCCTACCCTACCCCCCCTCTCGGCCCATGCCCAGTCATCAATCCCCACCCCCCAACCATCAAATCACCACTTTAAACCCGAAATTAACGCCACAAGCCCAACCCAATTCATCGACTGACCACCTTAACCCCACCCTAATCCCAACACTTCAATTAAAATGCACCCACCCCATACCCAAAGATATCCCCAACCACAAACCATAACCCCTTTAAAACCTTTAAATAAACAAGCCCAAATCCAAAGCCCAAATACAATTCAAAAAAACCAAGATAATTCAAGCCCAAATTCTATTTCGGATACGGGCTCCACTACCCATCCTCAAATAACATCAACCAACAAGCCCAATTCTAATTCAAAGCCCACTACCTCCAAAAACCCAACTGCCCAAAATTGGCTTAAAAATGCCTTCTCTTTCCCTCCACAACTCAGACTCTAAATAAATCTTCATCAGATATACCTTCTAATAACCCTACCACTTCCAAAACTTTTGAGACTGATAGTATAAGGAGGAAGTGGTGTGATACGGAAGGAGAAGAGTCAAATAATGATTATGAGCACAAGTGGTCAGAATCAGACATAGCATTACTTCGGGAGGCCTTTGATAAGGAAATGGAATTGGAAGGTGACTTCGTCAGATGACAAAGTTTGAGGATGTCTTAAAGGACACCCTAAGCAAGAGAGAAATGCACACACGATCGCATAAGAATATTTGGAGACGTTTGTCCTCGTAAGAAGATAGACAGGAATGGGCCATGGAAATGTTTGAACCAGAACCAAGGCCACTAGCTGTTGATGGAGATTCAGAGGACGACATTCTAGATGATGAAGAACTTCAGATAGCACTTGGACACATGTTTCATGGAGTCCCTGACCCTGAAAACATGTTTGAAGAGATGAAGAGATTAGAGGCAAAGAATACCCACCCACCTAAGAAAGGAGCGAGTGGACTTCATCAACTCATAATTTACGCCAACTAAGGAAGCTAGTAAACCAACAATCCCATTGTCTGTTACAACTAGATCAAAGAAGAAATGATTCTATATCACGGACTACTAGAAGACAAGCAGGAAAAGGTACATAGGCTAGAAGACTTTATAAGTTCAGAGTTTAGATTTCCTAGCTTTGTTCTTATATTACTACTCTACCTTAGTATCATCATTTGTAATATCATCATAGAGTGCATTATAAACTCTATGATGATCATAGCTTACTTGATCTTGGCATCTTCTTTCTTCTTACATTCGGGATAGACATTAGCTTTGCCTGGATAGGACTAGCAGGCGAAGTAAAGGAATATCCCTTTATTAGTTTGTATTTCCCTTCTGGGCCCCATTTACTTTTCTGTTATTAATAAAAACCTGGGCCAACGTGCCTGGATGATTATTCAAAAAAAAAAAAAAAAAACCCTAAACCCTAAACCCTAAACCCTAAACCCTAAACCCTAAACCCTAAACCCTAAACCCTAAACCCTAAACCCTAAACCCTAAACCCTAAACCCTAAACCCATCCAACAGCATTTGGCCCAATGGTCAAAGGTTAGGCTAAGGATACCATGTGTGGGAGGTCTTGGGTTCGATTCCCATATCGCAGAGTGAGATTAATTGTCATTCGCAGGTGAAGGGAGTAGCTAACCCTAAGCCTCTAACACGGATGGAATTACTCATGAAAAATCCTCCAAACGTGGTAGGACAAGCGAGGGCGATTCCGCAGTCCAGCCGAGGGGGTCTGTTGATAAGGAGGATTCGAACCCGAGACCACGCGCTAAAAATGACTAATAATTAACCACTCAACGGCTAAATAAAGCCAACATTTTTATCCAACAGCATTTGGCCCAATGGTCAAAGGTTAGGCTAAGGATACCATGTGTGGGAGGTCAAGGGTTCGATTCCCATATCGCAGGTGAGATTAATTGTCATTCTGCAGGCAAAGGGAGTAGCTAACCCTAAGTCTCTAACACGGATGGAATTACTCATGAAAATCCTCCAAACGCAGTAGGACAAGCGGAGGGCGATTCCGCAGTCCAGCCTATGGGGTCTGTTGATAAGGAGGATTCGAACCCGAGACCACGCGCTAAAAATGACTAATAATTAACCACTCAACGGCTAAATAAAGCCAACATTTTAAATAAAGCCAACATTTTAAATTTTAAAGACTTAGCAAAATTTTGCTCTCCCCTCTCTCCTCAAAAAATCGGAAAACCCTAAGTAACGCCGCCACTTCTCCGCCACCATGGCCGCCACGCCACCGGCCACCTCCTGTGGTCGGCCATCACCCCACCACCACGACGCAACCCCCCACCCTTTCCCCAAAGCTTAAAGCGACCCCCACCCTCCCGCAAAGCGCCAAAACAGTCGCGGCGCCGGCGGTAAACCCTAGTTCGCCTGCCGCCTCTACTCCCTCCTCGACTTCCGTGTCAATTAAACCTATCACCTATCTTCATGGTGAACCTATGGTGATGTTTGAGGAAGAAGAAATTGATTTGATGATAGAAGAACAAGATTTGAAACTTGCGGTTATTGGTAAGTTTTCAAATGGTTGGACTAACTTTGATCTATTGCGTAAGGAAATTCCTAAGCAATGTGGATTAAAGGCTGAGGTTACTATAGGGGTATCAGATAATCGCCATATTTTAATTCTGTTCTATCGAAGAAGATTATGATATTTTGATGTCAAGCCCTAGTTTTTGGATTAAGGAAAATAATAAGATGTTATTGATGAGAACATTCATTTGGAATGTTGATTTTAATCCAGAGGAGGAATCTAATATTGCTTGGGGATGGATCTCTTTTCCCAATCTTTCGCCGAATTTCTTTGGCCAATCTGCCCTATTCTCGTTGGCGGCGGCGGTGGGGAAACCTTTAACCCTAGATTCGGCCACCATGAAGAAGACAAGGCCAAGTTGTGCTAGGGTTAAGGTTGAAGTTGATTTATTGAAAGTTCATCCTCAACAAATTAAAATTTCTTTCAAGAAAAATGGGCTTGTAATTTCAAAGATGCAAAAAATTAGGTTTGATTTTATACCTAAGTATTGTACTAATTGCAAGCTTCAAGGACATGACATTGAAGGTTGTTGGAAATTGAATCCTGATTTGAGACCAAAGAGGAATGACAAAGGTGATGGATCTATGGAGGAATCGGCGGCTATGGAAAAAGGTAAATCCCAAAACTCAAACATTCCTCCTTCTTCCGCCAAAAATCAGATCTTAGATCCGAAATCTACAAACTCCGGCGTATGGCAGGTGGTCACAGGAAAAAAGAATCGAAATAATACAAATCCGAACCAAAAATCTCAATTAGCCACTGTTTTTGAGGTTGGGGAAGGAATTCCGACCACTATGGAGATCGGAAATAACTCCTCCACGTCAAAACAGACCCCCCCGTCCAAAAACCCACAAAATCTTAGCCAAAAATTTTTTCCGCTGCCGAAACCACCACCGCCACAGCTGTTTGAACCTACCGCGCCACCTGCATCACGAACCCTACCTCCGACCTACCAGAACCACCCCCCACCGACGTACCACCTCCCTGCCCTAACCCAGCAGCCGCCATTGCTGCTGGGCCTAAACCTAACACAAACCCTAGCCCAAAACCACTATCTCCAAACCCTAAACAACCCTCCCAAACCCTAGCCGCCAACCCGCCTCCAGAAACCATACCCACGACCCGACCCGAAACCCAGATCGCACCCCCATCCCCCCCCAGACCCAACCCCCCACCCATAAACCCACCTACCCACCTCGTCCAACCCCCCACAATCGAAACCACTCCCAAAAACCCTAAACTGCCCATGGAAACCCTACCCGACCCGTTGACCCGACCCGACCCCTTGACCCGACCCGTGACCCATACCCCAACCCCACCCCTACCAGATCCACCCCACCCCTCACCCCCAACCCCATCGTCCAACCTCCCAGATCCGAAAACACCCCTTCTTTTACAATCGAAACCTTACCCGCGGTTTTGACCCGACCCGACCCCCTGACCCGGTCAAATTCGGCCCCAACCCTTCACCCCGTGGCCCACCTACCCTACCCCCCCTCTCGGCCATGGGCCAGACACCAATCCCCACCCCCACGCTGTGAAACCACCACCCAAAAACCTAAAAACCCTACCGAAAACCGACCCAACTCCCAGACCCGACCCGACCCGGAAACCCGACCCAAAAACCCACCACAACCACAAAATCAGACCCCCCACCCCCTGACCCAGCAAATCCCCCCCCGACCACAAACCATCACCCCCCTAAAACCTCTAAATAAAAAGGCCCAAATCCAAAGCCCAAACAAAAATCAAAATATCCAAAATACTTCAAGTCCAAATTCTATCTCAGATACGGGCTCCACTACCCATCCCCAAATAACATCAACCAATAAACCCAATTCTAATTCAAAGCCCACTACCTCAAAAAACCCAAGTGCTCAAAATTGGCTTAAAAATGCCTTCTCTTTTCCTCCACAACCTTGTACATTAAATAAATCTTCATCAGATATACCCTCCAACAACCCTACCACTTCCAAAACTTTTGAGACTGATAGTGTAAGGAGGAAGTGGTGTGAGACAGACGGAGAAAATTCTAATAATGATTATGAGCACAAGTGGTCAGAATCAGATATAGCATTACTCCGGGAGGCCTTTGATAAGGAAATGGAAATTGAAGGTGAATTCTGTGGTATGACAAAGTTTGAGGATGTTCTAAAGGACACCCTAAGTAGTCGGAATGCACACTTCACTGTAAAGGAATACTTGGAGATGTTTGTTCCCTCCGAAGAAGATAGACAGGAATGGGCCTTGGAAATGTGTGACCCAGAACCATGGCCACTTGCTGTTGAAGAAGGTTCAGATGAGGACTTTATGGATAATGAGGAGCTACAGGTAGCCCTTGGTCACATGTTTCATGGAGTCCCTGACGCAGAAGATACGATGGCGGCGCTGAGTAGATTAGAGGCAGCAATACCCAGTCCACCAAAGAAAGGAGCGGGGACTTCAGCAACACATAATTTACGCCAACGGAAGGAATCTAGTAAGCCAACAATCCCATTGTCTGTTACAACTAGATCAAAGAAGAAATGATACAATACCATGGACTACTAGAAGACAAGGAGGAAAAGGTACATAGGTTAGAAGATTTTATAAGTTCAGAGTTTAGACTTCCTAGCTTTGTTCTTATAATATTACTCTACCTTAGTATCATCATTTGTAATATCATCATAGAGTGCATTATAAACTCTATGATGATCATAGCTTATCTGATCTTAGCATCTTCTTTCTTTTTACACTCGGGATAGACATTAGCCTCGCCTAGATAGGACTAGCAGGTGAAGTGAAGGTCTATTCCTTTATTTCTTTGTATCTCCCTTCTGGGCCCCATTTCCTTTTGTTAATAATAAAAACCTGGGCCAACGTGCCTGGATGATTACTCAAAAAAAAAAAAAAAACCCTAAACCCTAAACCCTAAACCCTAAACCTTCTGAGGATTCAGATCCTTTTTTGGAAGTTGTTCTTCAGAAGAATGAGATTCCACAGGTTACACCAGCTTTTCCGATTGGATTGGATGGGGTTACCCAGAATGTGGATATTCGTGATCATCGTCTGAGAATGGTAATGAAGTTATCTGAACAGTGCACAGATTTCATCAAGACCTTTATGAACGCGAACGGCATACAGGGCGCCAGAGACAGTGTGTATTACAGCCATGACAACTACGCCCATCTGATATCATTAGAGAGGCTTTCGACAGAAGAGGTACAGTTGCAAAGACGCGCCTACACTCAAGACCGCATGCAGCAAAGCAGATGTTAGCAGATATGAGACAGCCAGGTAATGGCAAATACATGGAGATTGCTATCGAGGAATTGGATCGGATACTCAGGGCCATGACAGATGCATTGCCGATCAGCCGCACTCAGCCCATTGGTTCCAAAGATGCAGAGTCGCCCAAGATCTCACTTCGGGCACCTTCACCCATTACTACCAGATCCAGATCCAGGACCACTACTAGATGATCAGATTTTTAGAGTACCTGGAGGATGACAAAGATGAGACACTACAGATTGAAGATTTTGTAAGTCTGGAGGTAGTTTATAGCTTTAGGCTTACATTGTATCTTCATTTTGTTCAGATCCAAGATACGTAGTATCATCTTCGAGTATGTTATAAACTCTGATGATCATAGCTTATTTGATTATCGCTTCTTCTTTTTGCATTCTTGCCGATGAGCAAGGTATTTTCCTACGGCCCTCAGATTTCTTTGATATATATAAAATTACCACGGGCCGAGAGTCCGTGGATTGCTAAAAAAAAAAAAAAAAAAAAACCCTAAACCCTAAACCCTAAACCCTAAACCCTAAACCCTAAACCCTAAACCCTAAACCCTAAACCCTAAACCCTAAACCCTAAACCCTAAACCCTAAACCCTAAACCCATCCAACAAAGATTTGGCCCAATGGTCAAAGGTTAAAGCTAAGGATACTCTTGTGGGAGGTCTTGGGTTCGATTCCCATATCGCAGAGTGAGATTAATTGCCATTCTGCAGGGCAAGGGAGTAGCTAACCCTAAGCCTCTAACACGGATGGAATTACTCATAAAAATCCTCCAAACGAGTAGGATGTGAGGGCGATTCCGTAGGTCCAGGCCGGAGGGGGGGTCTGTTGATAAGGAGGATTCGAACCCGAGACCACGCGCTAAAAATGACTAATAATTAACCACTCAACGGCTAAATAAAGCCAACATTTTTGCCTAGATAGGGTTAGCAGGCGAGAGATAGGACATGTCCTGATTGAGTCCAGAGTCCCCTTGGGCACTGTTTCATTTCATATTAATAAAATAACTCGCCAACGTGCTCGACGATTACTTAAAAAAAAAAAAAAAAACCCAAACCCATAAACCAATTAATAAATTTTTTTAAAAACCCCAAAAAATTGGTTCCCAAAATTTAAAAAAAAAAAAAAAAAAAAAAAAAAAAAAAATCCTAAACCCTAAACCCTAAACCCTAAACCATAAACCCTAAACCCTAAACCCTAAACCCTAAACCCTAAACCCTAAACCCTAAACCCTAAACCCTAAACACATCCAACAGCATTTGGCCCAATGGTCAAAGGTTAGGCTAAGGATACCATGTGTGGAGGTCTTGGGTTCGATTCCCATATCACAGAGGTGAGATTAATTGCCATTCGCAGGTGAAGGGAGTAGCTAACCCTAAGCCTCTAACACGGATGGAATTACTCATAAAAATCCTCCAAACGCAGTGATGCGAGGGCGATTCCGCAGTCCAGCCGGAGGGTTCTGTTGATAAGGAGGATTCGAACCCGAGACCACGCGCTAAAAATGACTAAATAATTAACCACTCAACGGCTAAATAAAGCCAACATTTTTTATATCCAACAGCATTTGGCCCAATGGTCAAAGGTTAGGCTAAGGATACCTTGTGTGGGAGGTCTTGGGTTCGATTCCCCATATCAGCAGAGGTGAGATTAATTGCCATTCTGCAGGGGCAAGGGGAGTAGCTAACCCTAAGTCTCTAACACGGATGGAATTACTCATAAAAAATCCTCCAAACGTGTAGGGACAAGCGGAGGGCGATTCCGTAGGTCCAGGCCGGAGGGGGGGTCTGTTGATAAGGAGGATTCGAACCCGAGACCACGCGCTAAAAATGACTAATATGTGCCAATAGGTGGGTCAAAACCGAGGGTAGGGTTTCGAGGAATATTTCTGAGGGGACAAACATCTCCAAATATTCTTGTACAGTCATATGTGCATTTCTACTGCTTAGGGTGTCCTTTAAAACATCCTCAAACTTTGTCATACGACAGAAGTCACCTTCCAATTCCATTTCCTTATCAAAGGCCTCCCGAAGTAATGCTATGTCTGATTCTGACCACTTGTGCTCATAATCATTATTAGACTCTTCTCCTTCCGTATCACACCACTTCCTCCTTATACTATCAGTCTCAAAAGTTTTGGAAGTGGTAGGGTTATTAGAAGGTATATCTGATGAAGATTTATTTAGAGTACAAGGTTGTGGAGGGAAAGAGAAGGCATTTTTAAGCCAATTTTGGGCAGTTGGGTTTTTTGAGGTAGTGGGCTTTGAATTAGATTTAGGTTTATTGGTTGATGTTATTTGAGGATGGGTAGTGGAGCCCGTATCCGAAATAGAATTTGGGCTCAATTGTCTTGGATTTTTGAAAGGTATTTGGGCTTGATTTGGGCTTTTTTATTTAAAGGTTTTAATGGGGTAATTGTTTGTGGTTTGGGGGACGGCTGGTCCGGGTGGGGGTCTGTTGGTTGTCCGGGCTGGTTTCGGTCGGGTCCGGTCGGTCGGGTCGATTGATAGGTGGTGTTTCCGTGGTTTTATAGGGTTTGGGTGGTTTCGACTTTATGGGGTAGGATTGATGCTCGCCCATGGCCGAGAGGGGTAGGTAGTTGGGCCACGTGGTTTAGGTGGGCGTAAATTGAACGGTCAAGAGCCGCCCGCCAAACAGCTGGGTTGGGTTTCACGGATTTGTAGGGTGTTTTTGTCAGTGTTTTTGTCCGCGGGGGGTGATCTCGCGAGGGGGTTGATCCGCAGGGTAAGGTAGAATTCGGGCCGGATGTCGTCAATGGGTCGGCTCGCCACCGCTTTGCCCGGGTCACGCCGTAGGTTTTAAGTGGCGCTAGGTTTTTGGATAGTGTTTCGCTGGCGGGTTGAACGGCGGGGTAGGTGGTCCGTGGGAGGGTGGGTCCGACAGGGGCGGGGTGGATATGGGTCGGGTTGGGTCACGTGGTTTCCGGGTTGGGTGGCGCTAGGGTTTGATGGTGGATTAGGGTTGCTAGGTGGTATCGGGCTGGATGTAGTTGGTTAGCCCACCGCCATGGCGCCTTGGGCTAAAGCGCGAGGTAAGGCGGTGGGGGTGGTTCGCAGGTCTCAGAAGGGTTCCGCGTCGTCGCGCCGCAGTAGGTTCCGAAGGATTTTCCTACGCCGATTTTCCGGCTTTAAATAAAATTTTGGCTAGAATTTTTAGGTTTTTCGATCGTGGTATCTTTTCCGACGCTCGTGGTGGTTCCACTCCAAAGTGACCTAATGTTGTTTGACGGAAATTTTGGATTTTGATTTGTGGTTTTTTTGTCTTTTTCCCAGAACCACCTGCCATCCGTTAGGATTCGGATCTGGACGATGGATTTTGGAGGAAATAGAAGGGGGAATAGGGTTTGGAGTATTACCTTTTGTCAAATCCGCCGCCTTTTCCATAGATTCATCATCTTTGTCATCCTTCTTTGGCCTCAAATCCGGGTTTAAATTCCAACATCCTTCAATATCATGTCCTTGTAATTTGCAAGAAGTACAATACTTAGGAATGAAATCAAACCTAATTTTTTGCACTTTTGTATGAACAATTCCATTCTTCTTGAATGAGATTTGAATTTTTTGGGGATGAACTTTTAACAAATCCATTTCAACCTTAACCCTAGCACAATCTGGCCTAGTCTTCTTCCTCAGAAGAATCTAGGGCTATGGGTTTCCCCACCGCCGCCGCCAACGTGAACAATGAAGAATGACCAAAGAAATTTGGTGGAAGATTGGGAAATGAGATCCATCCCCAAGCAATATTTGACTCCTCTTCCGGATTAAAATTAACATTCCAAATGAATGTTCTCATCAATAACATTTTATTCTTCTCCTTAATCCAAAAACTAGGGCTTGACATTAAGATGTCATAATCTTCTTCAATTGAACACCGAATAAGAATATGACGATTATGCAACAAACCTATGGTAACCTCAGATTTTAATCCACATTGCTTAGGAATTTCCTTTCGCAAGTAATCAAAATCCGTCCAACCATTTGAGAACTTACCAATTACCGCAAGTTTCAAATTTTGTTCTTCAATCATAAAATCGATTTCATCCTCCTCAAACATCACCATAGGTTCACCATGAAGGTATGTGATAGGTTTAAGGGTCACAGTTTTCGAGGAGGAGGGGTGAAGGTCGACGGCGTTAGGGTTTTTCACGCCATCGCTGGCAAGGTAAACCGGGGTGGGGTTCGATTTGAGCATTTCTGAAAAGATGGGGTGGTGCACGGTGACGGGAGGGTGATGGCCGACCACGAGTGAGGTCGGCCACGACGCCATGGCCGGAAAGGGTGGCGGCTAGGTTAGGGTTTTACCGATTTTTAGGAGAGAGGGGAGAGCAAAATTTGCTAAGTCTAAAAAATAAAAAATCAAAATGTTAAAATATTGGCTTTATTTAGCCGTTGAGTGGTTAATTATTAGTCATTTTTAGCGCGTGGTCGCGGGTTCGAATCCTCCTTATCAACGCACTTCTCCTACCGACCTACGGAATCGCCTCCGCTTGTCCCTACACGTTTGGAGGATTTTTCATGAGTAATTCCATCCGTGTTAGAGGCTTAGGTTAGCTACTCCTTCACCCCCGCAATGGCAATTAATCTCACCTCACGATATGGGAATCGAACCCACGACCTCCCCGACATGGTATCCTTAGCCTAACCTTTGACCATTGGGCCAAATGATGTTGGATAAAAATGTTGGCTTTATTTAGCCGTTGAGTGGTTAATTATTAGTCATTTTTAGCGCGTGGTCTCGGGTTCGAATCCTCCTTATCAATGCACCTCCTACCGACCTACGGAATCGCTCCGCTTGTCCCTACACGTTTGAGGATTTTTATGAGTAATTCCATCCGTGTTAGAGACTTAGGGTTAGCTACTCCTTGCCCTCGCAGAATGGCAATTAATCTCACCTCCGATATGGGAATCGAACCCAAGACCTCCCACACAAGGTATCCTTAGCCTAACCTTTGACCATTGGGCCAAATGTTGGATATAAAAATTTTGGCTTTATTTAGCCGCTGAGTGGTTAATTATTTAGTCATTTTTAGCGCGTGGTCTCTGGTTCAATCCTCCTTATCAATGCACTTCTCCTACCGACCTACGGAATCGCCTCCGCTTGTCCCTACACGTTTGGAGGATTTTTATGAGTAATTCCATCCGTGTTAGAGGCTTAGGTTAGCTACTCCCTTCACCCCCGCGAATGGCAATTAATCTCACCTCGAGCATGGGAATCGAACCCAAGACCTCCCACACATGGTATCCTTAGCCTAACCTTTGACCATTGGGCCAAATGCTGTTGGATGGGTTTAGGGTTTAGGGTTTAGGGTTTAGGGTTTAGGGTTTAGGGTTTATGGTTTAGGGTTTAGGGTTTAGGGTTTAGGATTTTTTTTTTTTTTTTTTTTTTTTTTTTTTTTAAATTTTGGGACCGAATTGTTTCGGGATTTTACAATAATTGATTACTGGGTTTAGGGTTTAGGGTTTTTTTTTTTTTTTTTTTTTTAAGTAATCGTCCAGGCACGTTGGCCCAGGTTATTTTATTAATAACAGAAATGAAACAGGTGCCCAAAAGGGGGACTACAGACTCAATCAGGACATGTCCTATCTCTCGCCTGCTAACCCTATCTAGGCAAAAATGTTGGCTTTATTTAGCCGTTGAGTGGTTAATTATTAGTCATTTTTAGCGCGTGGTCTCGGGTTCGAATCCTCCTTATCAATGCACTTCTCCTACCGACCTACTGGAATCGCCTCCGCTTGTCCCTACTCGTTTGGAGGATTTTTTATGAGTAATTCCATCCGTGTTAGAGGCTTAGGGTTAGCTACTCCCCTTGCCCCTGCAGAATGGCAATTAATCTCACCTCTGCTGATATGGGGAATCGAACCCAAGACCTCCCACACAAGGTATCCTTAGCCTAACCTTTGACCATTGGGCCAAATCTGATGGGTTTAGGGTTTAGGTTTGTGGTTTAGGGTTTAGGTTTAGGGTTTAGGTTTAGGGTTTAGGGTTTAGGGTTTAGGGTTTAGGTTTAGGGTTTGTGGTTTTGGGTTTTTTTTTTTTTTTTTTTTTTTTTAGCAATCCACGGACTTCTACCGTGGTAATTTTATATATATCAAAAGGAAATACAGGGGGCCCCGTAGGGAAAATACACTGCTCATCAGCAAGAATGCAAAAAGAAAGAAGAAGCAATAATCAAATAAGCTATGATCATCACCGAGTTTATAACATACTCGAAGATGATACTACATATGCGGATACAAACAAAATGAAGATACAATGTAAGCCTAAAGCTATAAACTACCTCCAGACTTACAAAATCTTCAATCTGTAGTGTCTCATCTTTGTCATCCTCCAGGTACTCTAAAAATCTGATCATCTAGTAGTGGTCCTGGATCTGGATCTGGTAGTAATGGGTGAAGGTGCCCGAAGTGAGATCTTCGGAGCAGCTCTCTGTACTGGAACCAATGGAACTGGGTCTGGCTGATCCAGCAATGCATCTGTCATGGCCCTGAGTATCCGATCCAATTCCTCGATAGCAATCTCCATGTATTTGCCATTACCTGGCTGTCTCATATCTGCTAACATCTGCTGCTCTGTACGGTGCTGAGTGTAGGGCGCGTGCGCCTGCAACCTGTACCTCTTCCTGTCAAGAGCCTCTCTAATGATATCCAAAGATGGGCCGTAGTTGTCCGCAACTGTAATACCTGCCTGTCTCTGACGCCACAACTGTGCCGTTCTCGCGTTCATAAAGGTCTTGATGAAATCTGTGCACTGTTCAGATAACTTCATTACCATTCTCAGACGATGATCCTGAA
Source organism: Przewalskia tangutica (assembly GCA_029844215.1). NCBI lineage: Eukaryota > Viridiplantae > Streptophyta > Magnoliopsida > Solanales > Solanaceae > Przewalskia > Przewalskia tangutica. The sequence continues at coordinate 18,219 of JAQGDG010000612.1, read as the reverse complement.
TATCCCTGTTCCTGACTGGGGTAACCCCATCCAATCCAATCGGAAAAGCTGGTGTAACCTGTGGAATCTCATTCTTCTGAAGAACAACTTCCAAAAAAGGATCTGAATCCTCAGAAGGTTTAGGGTTTAGGGTTTAGGGTTTAGGGTTTTTTTTTTTTTTTTTTTTTTTGAGTAATCATCCAGGCACGTTGGCCCAGGTTTTTATTATTAACAAAAGGAAATGGGGCCCAGAAGGGAGATACAAAGAAATAAAGGAATAGACCTTCACTTCACCTGCTAGTCCTATCTAGGCGAGGCTAATGTCTATCCCGAGTGTAAAAAGAAAGAAGATGCTAAGATCAGATAAGCTATGATCATCATAGAGTTTATAATGCACTCTATGATGATATTACAAATGATGATACTAAGGTAGAGTAATATTATAAGAACAAAGCTAGGAAGTCTAAACTCTGAACTTATAAAATCTTCTAACCTATGTACCTTTTCCTCCTTGTCTTCTAGTAGTCCATGGTATCAGATCATTTCTTCTTTGATCTAGTCAGAATGCATAACGGGATTGTTGGCTTACTAGATTCCTTCCTAGCGTAAATTATGTGTCAAGTCCCCGCCCTTTCTTTGGGATCGGGTATTGCCGCCTCTAATCTACTCGCCGCCATCGTATCTTCAAGGCCGTGACTCCATGAAACATGTGACCAAGGGCTACCTGTAGCTCCTCATTATCCATAAAGTCCTCATCTGAACCTTCTTCAACAGCAAGTGGCCATGGTTCTGGGTCACACATTTCCAAGGCCCATTCCTGTCTATCTTCTTCGGAGGGAACAAACATCTCCAAGTATTCCTTTACAGTGAAGTGTGCATTCCGACTACTTAGGGTGTCCTTTAGAACATCCTCAAACTTTGTCATACCACAGAATTCACCTTCAATTTCCATTTCCTTATCAAAGGCCTCCCGGAGTAATGCTATATCTGATTCTGACCACTTGTGCTCATAATCATTATTAGAATCTTCTCCGTCTGTCTCACACCACTTCCTCCTTACACTATCAGTCTCAAAAGTTTTGGAAGTGGTAGGGTTGTTGGAGGGTATATCTGATGAAGATTTATTTAATGTACAAGGTTGTGGAGGAAAAGAGAAGGCATTTTTAAGCCAATTTTGAGCACTTGGGTTTTTTGAGGTAGTGGGCTTTGAATTAGAATTGGGTTTATTGGTTGATGTTATTTGGGGATGGGTAGTGGAGCCCGTATCTGAGATAGAATTTGGACTTGAAGTATTTTGGATATTTTGATTTTTGTTTGGGCTTTGGATTTGGGCCTTTTTATTTAGAGGTTTTAGGGGGGTGATGGTTTGTGGTCGGGGGATTTGGCTGGTCAAAGGGGTCTGATTTGTGGTTGTGGTGGGTTTTGGCCGGGTTTCCGGCCTGGCCTCGTCCGGGAGTTGGGTCGGTTTTCGGTAGGGTTTTTAGGTTTTTGGGTGGTGGTTTCACAGCGTGGGGATTGGTGTCGCCCATGGCCGAGAGGGGGGGTAGGGTAGGTGGCCACGGGGTGAAGGGTTGGAGCCGAATTTGACCGGCCGTGGGTCGGTCGGGTCCAAACCGCGTAAGGTTTCGATTGTAAAAGAAGGGTGTTTCGGATCCAGGAGGTTGACGGCTGGGGTTGGGGTGAGGGGGGGGGTGGATCTGCAGGTGGGGTTGGGGTATGGGTCACGGGTCGGGTCAAGGGGCTCGGCCCGTCAACGGGTCGTAGGGTCGGCGGCGCTTTAGGTTTTTGGGAGTGGTTTCGATTGCGGGGTTGGACGAGCGGGTAGGTGGGTTTATGGTGGGGTTGGGTGCGGGGATGGGGTGCGATCCGGTTTCGGTCGGGTCGTGGTATGGTTTCCGGAGGCGGGTTGGCTAGGGTTTGGGAGGTTGTTTAGTGGTTTGGAGATAGTGGTTTTGGGGCTAGGTTTGTGTTAGTTTAGGCCCAGAAGAACGGCGCCGGGTTAGGGCGGAGGTGGTACGTCGCGGGTGGTTCTCGCAGGTCTGAGGTAGGGTTCCGCGATCCGTGGCCGGTAGGTTCCGACGAATCGTGACGCGCCGTGGTGGTTTCGACGACGGAAAAAATTTTTTGGCTAAGATTTTGTGGGTTTTTGGACGGGGGGGTCTGTTTTGACGTGGAGGAGTTATTTCCGATCTCCATAGTGGTCGGAATTCCTTCCCCAACCTCAAAAACAGTGGCTAATTGAGATTTTTGGTTCGGATTTGTATTATTTCGATTCTTTTTTCCTGTGACCACCTGCCATACGCCGGAGTTTGTAGATTTCGGATCTAAGATCTGATTTTTGGCGGAAGAAGGAGGAATGTTTGAGTTTTGGGATTTACCTTTTTCCATAGCCGCCGATTCCTCCATAGATCCATCACCTTTGTCATTCCTCTTTGGTCTCAAATCAGGATTCAATTTCCAACAACCTTCAATGTCATGTCCTTGAAGCTTGCAATTAGTACAATACTTAGGTATAAAATCAAACCTAATTTTTTGCATCTTTGAAATTACAAGCCCATTTTTCTTGAAAGAAATTTTAATTTGTTGAGGATGAACTTTCAATAAATCAACTTCAACCTTAACCCTAGCACAACTTGGCCTTGTCTTCTTCATGGTGGCCGAATCTAGGGTTAAAGGTTTCACCGCCGCCAACGAATAGAAGTGATTGGCCAAAGAAATTCGGCGAAAGATTGGGAAAAGAGATCCATCCCCAAGCAATATTAGATTCCTCCTCTGGATTAAAATCAACATTCCAAATGAATGTTCTCATCAATAACATCTTATTATTTTCCTTAATCCAAAAACTAGGGCTTGACATCAAAATATCATAATCTTCTTCGATAGAACACCGAATTAAAATATGACGATTATACAATAACCCTATAGTAACCTCAGCCTTTAATCCACATTGCTTAGGAATTTCCTTACGCAATAGATCAAAGTTAGTCCAACCATTTGAAAACTTACCAATAACCGCAAGTTTCAAATCTTGTTCTTCTATCATCAAATCAATTTCTTCTTCCTCAAACATCACCATAGGTTCACCATGAAGATAGGTGATAGGTTTAATTGACACGGAAGTCGAGGAGGGGGGTAGAGGGGCGACGGCGGAACTAGGGTTTACCGCCGCCGCCGCCACTGTTTTGGCTATTTCCGGGAGGGTGGGGGTCGATTTAAGCAATTCTGAAAAGGTGGGGGGTTGCGTCGTGGTGGTGGGGTGATGGCCGACCACAGGAGGTGGCCGGCCGGTGGCCGTGACGGCCATGGTGGCCGGAGGGGGGGTGGCGGCGTTACTTAGGGTTTTCCGATTTTTTGAGGAGAGAGGGGAGAGCAAAATTTTGCTAAGTCTTTAAAATTTAAAATGTTGGCTTTATTTAAAATGTTGGCTTTATTTAGCCGTTGAGTGGTTAATTATTAGTCATTTTTAGCGCGTGGTCTCGGGTTCGAATCCTCCTTATCAATGGACTTCTCCTACTGACCTACGGAATCGCCTCCGCTTGTCCCTACACGTTTGGAGGATTTTTATGAGTAATTCCATCCGTGTTAGAGACTTAGGTTAGCTACTCCCTTGCCCTCGCAGAATGGCAATTAATCTCACCTGGCGATATGGGAATCGAACCCAAGACCTCCCACACAAGGTATCTCTTAGCCTAACCTTTGACCATGGGCCAAATGTTGGATAAATGTTGGCTTTATTTAGCCGCTGAGTGGTTAATTATTAGTCATTTTTAGCGCGTGGTCTCGGGTTCGAATCCTCCTTATCAGCACTTCTCCTGGACCTACGGAATCGCCCTCCGCTTGTCCCTACACGTTTGGAGGATTTTTCATGAGTAATTCCATCCGTGTTAGAGACTTAGGGTTAGCTACTCCCTTTGCCCCTGCAGAATGACAATTAATCTCACCTCTGCTGATATGGGGAATCGAACCCTTGACCTCCCACACATGGTATCCTTAGCCTAACCTTTGACCATTGGGCCAAATCTTGGATGGGTTTAGGGTTTAGTGGTTTAGGTTTTGTGGTTTTGGGTTTTGGGTTTTGGGTTTAGGGTTTAGGGTTTAGGGTTTAGGGTTTTGGGTTTAGGGTTTAGGGTTTTGGGTTTTGGGTTTTGGGTTTAGGGTTTAGGGTTTTTTTTTTTTTTTTTTTTTTAGATAATCCACTAGGCTTGTGGGCCTAGGTTATTTTATATATCAAAAGGAAAGTACATGGGCCCCCGTAGGGGGAAATACACTGCTTATCAGCAGGAGTGCAAAAAGAAAGAAGAAGCAATAATCAAATAAGCAATGATCATCACCGAGTTTATAACATACTCGATGATGATACTACAACGCGATACAAACAAAATGAAGATACAATGTAAGCCTAAAGCTATAAGCTACCTCCGGCATACAAAGTCTTCAATTTGAAGTGTCTCATCTCGCTATCCCCAAATACTCTAAAAACTGATCATGTAAAAGCGAGTCCCGGGTCCGGACCGATCCGGATCTAGTAGTGATGGATGAGGTTGCTCACGTGTAATCCTGAGCAAGATTCGTATTGGAATCAATGGGGTTGGGTCTGGCTGATCTAGCAATGCATCTGTCATGGCCCTGAGTGTCCGATCTAACTTCTTAGTATCCATCTTCATGTATTTATCATTGCCTGGTCAGGTCATATCGCTATCATCCGTTGCTCGCGCGAAGAGTGTAGGGTGATGTGCTTGCAACCTGCACCGCCTCGTGAAGAGCTCGTAATGATATCCAAAGACGGGCCGTAGTTGTTCGCGCTGTCACAACCTCGCCGCTTCGACGCCACAACTGTGCCTTTCTCGCATCTATGAATATGTTGATAAAATCTGCGGCATCGCCGCTTAGCTTCATCACCATTCGCACCTCGATCCCGAATATCCTCTGCTCCTACAGGAGTAGCCCTATCCAAACCAATCGGTAACGCTGGTGTAACCTGTGGGATCTCCTTACCCTCGAGTATTATGCCCATAAAAGGATCTGAATCCTCTATAGCAAAAGTCGATACCTCAGGAGTGAAGTCTCTTATAGCTGGTTTGTCAACCACTGTATCCCTATCCTCATCAAACAAGTCAGCCATGTCAACAAAATTATCATCTTCGTCAACCATGTAATCTCATGGGTATCAACCTCCACCTCAATATCATCATTATCAGCAATAACAAGCTCATTACCACAAATTCTCCCCACACTACCGGAAGAGGGAATGCTAGTACAAGCTTGGTTCAACGGCACAAAATTCTTGGCTAGTGAAGGTAGCTCAAGATTAATGCCAATCAAGAATGGGTCCCGACGAAGGATACATTTTGGTGAGGTAGGGGATGAGGGTGCGGAGGAGAATATAGGGCGTTTAGCTTTGGCTTTCCCAATATCCAGTGGGGATACTGGGTGAGTAAGGGTGAGTGGAGGGAAGGGTGTAGTATCTGGAGGAGGGGTAGGTTCAGTGGGAGGTGGGATGGGTTCAGGTGGAATAAGGCGCGACGTCAGCGATGATAGGTGTGGAGTGGTCTCTCGTGGGTTTGGCTCGATAGGAGGGGAGGGTGGGAGGTCTCGTGGGGTGAGTCAGGTGTGGTCAAGGGTTATAGTAGGCTACCGGGGATAGGTAAGGCGTAGGAGGTGCTAGCAATGGTGGGAAGGGATTGTGCCATGAATTGAAAATGAGGGGTGTTTTGTTGATGGATTTGAGTAGGTGTGGGGGTAGGTAATGGATTGGGGGTGATTTGAATTTCTGGGGGGTGTGCTATAGAGACTTGTGTGTTTTTGTTTGGAGGTTGTTTTTGGTTAACTTTAGATATTCAATGGATTTGATTCCCAGTATTTTTGGTTTTTGGCTTTTGGACTTGTGGAGTATTTTTCTTTCGTTTTTTACTAGCAACTGTTTGCCAGTCATTTGGATTTTTGGGGGCTTCTTTGGCTTGATTTGTATTTTTGGGGGTTTCTTTGGCTGGATTTGGATTTTTGGGTGAGTTGTTTGTTTTGTTTGGATTATCCAGGGGATTTGGGTTTTGTGGGTTGTCTTTTGGAGGCTGGGGAGCAGGATGTGTATTTTCTTTGTCCTTCGAAGGTCTCATCTCAGGATTGAGTTTCCAACACCCGTGCACATCATGTCCTTGAAGGGAACAATTAGTGCAATACTTTGGGAGAAAGTCAAACTGAATCTTGTAAGAGTTTGTTTGAATTCCTCCTTCAGTAGCAATTTGGATTTGGATATTTTTGGGGTGTTGACGCAACAAATCTAATTCGACCTTAACCTTAGCACAACTAGGACGGGTCATATTTTTGGTTGCCGCATCAACACAAATGGGTCTACCAACAGCAGAAGCAATAGACAATAGGATAGACTCATCAAAGTAAACAGGTGGAAGGTTAGGGAATGAAACCCAAGCCCAAGCTATACTAGTTTCTTTTGTAGGGTCAAAGGAAACATCATATTTCATAGTGCGTAAAGGATAGGATTCCCTCTTGTCTTTAATATCAAAGCTGGAAGAGATGGACATAAGCGTATCATAATCTTCTTCAATGGAGCATCGAATCAGAATATGACGGCTAAAAAGATAACCAATTCTAACTTGGGCTTTCAGTTTCAACTGTTTAGGTAATTCAGTCCTTAGAACATCTATGTGAGGCATGCCATGACTAAATTTACCTATCACCGCCCATTTCAATTCTTGACGCGCAATTAACACATCAATTTCAGATTTCTGAAGCAATAATGTAGGTTCTCCGTGTAGATAATTTACTCAGTGCTAACGGAGGTGGTTTTGACCGCTCGAAGCTTTAAAGAACCCGCTAATCCATTGTCGGAGATGATGATTGAAGAACATGAGCAACCGAATTCCGTGTTTCGACCGGCCAATGGCCAATGCTGGGCCGCACCACCGCATCGCCATCGCTAGGTTTAGGGTTTAGGGTTTAGGGTTTAGTGGTTTAGGGTTTAGGGTTTAGGTTTAGGGTTTAGGGTTTAAGTTTATAGTTTAGGGTGTAGCGTTTATGGTTTAGTGGTTTAGGGTTTCAGGTTTAGGGTTTAGTGGTTTAGTGGTTTGGGTTTAGGGTTTGTGGTTTAGGGTTTTAGGGTTTAGGGTTTAGGGTTTAGGGCCCAGGGTTTAGTGGTTTAGGTTTAGGTTTAGGGTTTCAGTGGTTCAGTGGCCTGTGGCCCAGTGGCCCAGGTTTGTGGCCCAGGCCCAGTTTTCAGGCCCAGTGGCCCAGTGGCCCAGTTTCAGGGCCCAGGCCCAGTGGCCCAGTGGCCCAGGCCCAGGCCCAGTGGCCCAGGCCCAGTGGCCCAGGGCCCAGGCCCAGTGGCCCAGTGGTTCAGGCCCAGTTTGGCCCAGTGGTTCCAGGCCCAGTGGCCCAGTGGCCCAGTGGCCCAGTTTAGGGTTTAGGGTTTAGGCCCAGGTTTAGGGCCCAGTTTGGCCCAGGCCCAGTTTAGGGTTTAGGGTTTAGTGGTTTAGTGGTTTGGGTTTAGGTTTAGGGTTTAGTGGTTTAGGGTTTAGTGGTTTAGTGGTTTGTGGTTAGGTTTAGGTTTAGGTTTAGGGTTTTTTTTTTTTCGAGTAATCATCCGCACGTTGCCTGTGTTTTTATTAATAACATAAATGAAATGGAGCCTGTATGGAAATACAACAAATAAAGAGATAGCCCTTTACTTCGCTAGTCCTATCTAAAGCTAATGTCTATCCCGAGTGTAAAAGAAAGAAGAAGCTAAAATCGAGATAGTGTGATCATCATGTAGTTTATAATGCACTCTATGATGATATTACAAAAGATGATACTAAGGTAGTAGTATTACTATAAGAACAAAGCTAGGTAGTCTAAACTCAACTTATGAAATCTTCTAACCTATGTATCTTTTCCTCCTTGTCTTCAAATAGCCCATGATATGTAATCATTTCTTCTTTGATCTAGTCAGAATGCATAACGGGATTGTCTACTACTAGCTTCCTTCCGTTGGCGTAGGTTATGTGTTGATGAAGTCCCCGCTTCTTTCTTAGGTGGACTGGGAATTGCTGCCTCTAATCTCTTCATCTCTTCATACATATTTTCAGGGTCAGGGACACCATGAAACATGTGTCCAAGTGCTATCTGAAGTTCTTCATCATCTAGAATGTCATCTTCTGAATCTCCATCAATGTACCATTGGTTCTCGTTCAAAAGTTCCATGGCCCATTCCTCGCTCCTTTTCCGAGGACAAACATCTCCAAATATTCCTTAACAGTGAAGTGTGCATTTCGACTGCTTAGGGTGTCCTTTAACACATCCTCAAATTTTGTCATACCACAGAAGTCACCTTCTATTTCCATTTCCTTATCAAAGGCCTCCCGAAGTAATGCTATATCTGATACTGACCACTTGTGCTCATAATCATTATTAGAATCCTCTCCGTCCGTCTCACACCACTTCCTCCTTATACTATCAGTATCAAAAGATTTGGTAGTGGTAGGGTTATTGGAAGGTATATCTGATGAAGATTTATTTAGAGTACAAGGTTGTGGGGGGAAAGAGAAGGCATTTTTGAGCCAATTTTGGGCAGTTGGGTTTTTTGAGGTAGTGGGCTTTGAGTTGTTTATGGAATTGGTATTTGTTTTTGTTTTTGTTTGAGTTTGAGTAGTGGAGCCCGTATCCGAAATTGGGCTTGGGGTTTCTTGGGCTTTTTGAATTTCGGTAAGTGGTGGGGCCATAACAGTGGCGGCGGCGGTAAACCCTAATACCGCCGTCGTCACTCCCCTCCCCTACTCCTCGACTTCCGTGCCATTAAAACCTATCACCTATCTCCATGGTGAACCTATGGTGATGTTTGAGGAAGATGAAATCGATTTGATGATTGAAGAACAAGATTTGATACCCTATCCCCCCCCGGATTCGGCCATAACAGTGGCGGCGGCGGTAAACCCTAATACCGCCGTCGTCACTCCCCTCCCCTACTCCTCGACTTCCGTGCCATTAAAACCTATCACCTATCTCCATGGTGAACCTATGGTGATGTTTGAGGAAGATGAAATCGATTTGATGATTGAAGAACAAGATTTGAAACTTGCGGTTATTGGTAAGTTTTCAAATGGTTGGACAAACTTTGATCTTTTGCGAAAGGAAATTCCTAAGCAATGTGGATTAAAGGCCGAAGTTTCAATAGGGTTGTTGTATAATCGTCATATTCTTATTCGTTGTACAATTGAAGAAGATTATGATATTTTAATGTCAAGCCCTAGTTTTTGGATTAAAGAGAAGAATAAAATGTTGTTGATGAGAACTTTTATTTGGGATGTTGCATTTAATCCGCAGGAGAGTCAAATATTGCTTGGGATGGATTTCTTTTCCAAATCTATCACCAAATTTCTATGGACAATCGCCTTGTTCACGCCAAGGCATGTGTGGGGAAACCCATAGCCCTAGATTCGGCTACAAGGAAGAAGACAAGGCAGATTGTCCATAGAAATTTGGTGATAGATTTGGAAAAGAAATCCATCCCCAAGCAATATTTGACTCCTCCTCTGGATTAAATGCAACATCCCAAATAAAAGTTCTCATCAACAACATTTTATTCTTCTCTTTAATCCAAAAACTAGGGCTTGACATTAAAATATCATAATCTTCTTCAATTGTACAACGAATAAGAATATGACGATTATACAACAACCCTATTGAAACTTCGGCCTTTAATCCACATTGCTTAGGAATTTCCTTTCGCAAAAGATCAAAGTTTGTCCAACCATTTGAAAACTTACCAATAACCGCAAGTTTCAAATCTTGTTCTTCAATCATCAAATCGATTTCATCTTCCTCAAACATCACCATAGGTTCACCATGGAGATAGGTGATAGGTTTTAATGGCACTAAGTTATGAAAGAGTATGAGCACGACTAAGTATTAGTGTGGTTTAGGGTTTAGGGTTTAGGGTTTAGGGTTTGTGTGGTTTAGTGGTTTAGGTTTGTGGTTTCAGGGTTTAGTGGTTTAGGTTTAGTGGTTTAGGGTTTTAGGGCCCAGGGTTTAGGTTTGTGGCCCAGGTTCAGTGGCCCAGGCCCAGTGGCCCAGTGGCCCAGTGGCCCAGTGGCCCAGTGGCCTAGTGGCCCAGGCCCAGGGCCCAGGGCCCAGGCCTGCGCCCAGGGCCCAGTGGCCCAGGCCCAGGCCCAGTGGCCCAGTGGCCCAGGCCTCAGTGGCCCAGTGGCCCAGGCCCAGTGGCCCAGTGGCCCAGGCCCAGGCCCAGTGGCCCAGTGGCCCAGGCCCAGGCCCAGTGGCCCAGTGGCCCAGTGGCCCAGTGGCCCAGGCCTGTGGCCCAGTGGCCCAGGGCCCAGGCCCAGTGGCCCAGGCCCAGGCCCAGTGGCCCAGGCCCAGGCCTGTGGCCAGTGGTCAGGCCAGTGGCCTGTGGCCCAGGTTTAGGTTCAGGGTTTGTGGCTAGGTTTGTGTTTAGTGTTTAGGTTTAGGTTTAGTGGTTTAGGTTTAGTGGTTTAGGGTTTAGGTTTAGTGGTTTGTGGTTTAGGGTTTAGGGTTTAGGTTTAGTGGTTTAGGGTTTAGGGTTTAGGGTTTGTGGTTTAGGGTTTGTGTTTTTTTTTTTTTTTTTTTTTTGATAATCCACTAAAGCCATGGGCCTAGGTTATTTTATATATCAAAAGGAAATTATACGGGCCCCGTAGGGGAAATACACCGCTATCACAGGAGTGCAAAAGAAAGAAAGCAATAATCAAATAAGAATTATCATCACCGAAGTTTATAACATACTGGATGATGATACTACAAACGCGATACAAACAAAATGAAGATACAATGTAAGTTTCAAAGTTATAAGCTTACCTCCGCATACAAAGTCTTCAATCAATTGTCTCATCTCGCTATCCCCAAATACTCTAAAAATCGATCATGTAAAAGCGAGTCCCGGTCCGGACCGATCCGGATCTAGTAAATGATGGATGAGGTCGCCGGCCGGTAATCCTGAGCAAAGATTCGTATTGGAATCAACGGGCTGGTCCGCCGAGCTAGCAATGCATCCGCTACGGCCCTCGAGTGTCCGATCTAACTTCTTAGATCCATCTTCATGTATTTATCATTGCTCGTCAGGTCATATCTCGCTATCATCCGCTGCTCGCAGACGATGAAGAGTGTAGGCCGATGTGCTCGCAACCTCGCATCGCCTCGTGGAAGAGCGCCTCAGAATGATATCCAAAGACGGGCCGTAGCTTGTTCCCGGCTCACAACTCGCCGCTTCTCGACGCCACAATCAGGCCTTTCTCGCATCCATGAATATGTTGATAAAATCGCACCGCCGCTTAGCTTCATCACCATTCGCAGCCTCCGATCCTAATATCCTCGCTCTTAATAGGAATAGCCCTATCCAAACCAATTCCAGAACGCTGGTGTAACTCGTGGGATCTCCTTACCCTCGAGTATTATGCCCATAAAAGATCCGAATCCTCTATAGAAAAGGCGATACTCGTGAGTAAGTCTCTTATACCGGGTTTGTCAACCATCAGATCCCTATCCTCATCAAACAAGTCAAGAATGTCAACAAAATTATCATCTTCACAACCATGTATTCTCATGGGTATCAACCTCCACCTCAATATCATCATTATCAAGAATGACAGTTCATTACCACAAATTCTCCCCACACTACCGAAGAGGGAATGCTAGTATGTTGGTTCAACGGCACAAAATTCTTGGCTAGTGAAGGTAGCTCAAGATTAACGCCAATCAAGAACGGGTCCCGACGAAGGATACATTTTCATGGTGCAGGGACGATGCGCGGAGGAGAATATGTATGCTTAGTTTGGCTTTCCCAATATCCAGCCGGGATACTGGTGAGTAAGGGCGAGTGGAGGAAGGCGGTGTAGTATCCGGAGGAAGGGTAGGTTCAATGGGAGCGCTGGACGGGTCTGTGGAATAAGGGCGCGACGCCAGCGAGGATAGGCGCGGAGTGGTCTCGTGGGTTTGGCTCAACAGGAGGAGGCGGAGGTCTCGTGGGTTTGAGTTGTGGTAAGTGGTCGGGTTATAGCAGGGCTACCGAGGATGTAAGGCGCAGGAGGTGCCAGCAATGGTGGGAAGGGATCGTGCCATAAATCAGCGCGAGTGGTGTTTTGTTGTTGATTCGAGAAAGCGGTAGGTAATGGATTGGGTGAATGGAATTTCGGGGCGTGTGCTATAGAGACTTGTGTGTTTTTGCTCGAGGTTGTTTTCGTTAACTTTAGATATTTGGGCTGGATTTGATTCCCGTGATTTTTGGTTTTGGCTTTGACTTGTGGAGTATTTTTCTTTCGCTTTTTACTAGCAACCGCTTGCCATTTGGATTTGGGGCTTCTTTGGCTCGAATTGTAGTTTTGGGGTTTCTTTGGTCGGATTTGGATTTTTGGGCGGATTGTTTGTTTTGTTTGGATTATTCAGGAATTTGGGTTTTGTGGGTTGTCTTTTCGATGAGGAGCAGGATGTGTATTTTCTTTGTCCTTCAAGGTCTCATCTCGTGATCGAGTTTCAACACCCGCACATCATGTCCTCAAGGGAACAATTAGTGCAATACTTTGGGAGAAAGTCAAACCGAATCTTGAAGAGTTTGTTTGAATTCCTCCTTCAAGAGCAATTGATTTGGATATTTTCGGTGTTGACGAACAAATCTAATTCGACCTTAACCTTAGCACAACTAGACGGTCATATTTTTGGTAGCCGATCAACACAAACGGGTCTACCAACAAAGGTACAATAGACAATAGATAGACTCATCAAAGTAGATGTGGAAGGTTAGGAAATGAAACCCAAGCCCAAGCTATACTAGTTTCTTTTGTAGGTCAAAGGAAACATCATATTTCATAGGCGTAAAGGATAGATTCTCTGTCTTTAATATCAAAGCCGAAGAGATGGACATAAACAGATCATAATCTTCTTCAATCGAGCATCGAATCGAATACGACTACTAAACAGATAACCAATTCTAACTCGAGCTCAATTTCAATTGTTTAGGTAATTCACTCGTAAAATCTATGTTAGGCATGCCATGACTAAATTTACCTATTACCGCTTCATTTCAAATCTTGACGCGCTTATCAACACATCAATTTCAGATTGTAGTAATAATGTAGTTCTCCGTAAATAATTTACCTTTTAAAGCAACTGAGGTGGTATTTGACCATTCCGAAGCTATTTGGGACCCGCTGATCCAATTGCCTGAGACGATGATTGGAGAACATGAGCAACCGAAATCTGTGTAAGACCGGCCGAATTGCCACGCGGCTGCACCACCGCATCGCATCGTTTAGCGCGCTGTCACGGAAAATGCTATTTTGATCCAAAGTCAATGAATTATTGCACGGGGTCATTAGAGGTGGAAAATCGTGAAATGGATCGACAACTCAACAGTGGTTGCCCGCCATCGCCGCTAGATGGCTGCGTTCACGGAAATATGGAAAATTTCAAAAGTGAATCGCTGAGATTCAAATTTAGTGGAATTGCAGAGCTTGATGAGACGAACACAACGGTACCACACACGACTTCTCAACACCACCGACCGACGGAATCGCCCACTTACCGCCTAAAATTGAGTTGGTTGTCTCGCCGACCGACACTAATCGAGGGACGAGCGGGTGGAGAATGACGGTCAAGACGGTGAAGGTGTTGTACCACTCACTACCGCCGAGCACCGTAGTCGCGGAAACGAGTGGCGCGCCAGTGGTTTCGGGGTCGAGATTCGGTGAATCAAGACGAGGAAAATCAAGGCGGTGGTAGGTATAGGAATGACGGGAGGAGAAGACGACCACGGTACCACTTCGCTTGTCAACTCAACGAGGTCGCCGAAAATCGAAAAACGAACTGAAACTCGAGTGTTTTTCGATCCGACTTTTCCTGCGATTTAGGCGTCGACGGTCAGGTAGGTATGAACGACGGAGACGACGAATCGAACGGTGGTGGTCCCGCTGGTCGCAGTGCCGAGATGGCTTAAACAAGAAAACGCCGCCGCGACACCGCTCACCGCGCAAGGCCATCGCTCACGCATTGATAAAACGTTAAAAGCGGGTTTAGGGTCTGGGGTTTAGGGTTTAGGCTTAGTGGTTTAGGGTTTAGGGTTTAGTGGTTTAGGTTTGTGGTTTGTGGCCTAGTGGCTCAGGTTTCAGTGGCTTAGGCCCAGTGGCCCAGTGGCCCAGGTTCAGGCCCAGGCCTGTGGCCCAGTGGCCCAGTGGCTCAGTGGCCCAGTGGCCCAGGCCTGGCTCAGGCCCAGGCCCAGGCTCAGTGGCTCAGTGGCCCAGGCTCAGTGGCCCAGTGGCCCAGTGGCTCAGCCAGGTTCAGTGGCCTGTGGCTCAGTGGCCTGTGGCCCAGGCCCAGGGCCTGTGGCCCAGTGGCCTGTGGCCCAGTGGCCTGTGGCCCAGGGCCTGTGTGGCCCAGTTTCAGGTTTAGGCCTGTTCAGGCCCAGTGGCCCAGGCCCAGTGGCCCAGTGGCCTGTGGCCCTGTAGCCCAGGCCCAGTGGGTCCAGTGGTTTGTGGTTTAGTGGTTTAGGTTTAGGTTTGTGGTTTGTGGTTTGTGGTTTAGGTTTAGGGTTTAGTGGTTTAGTGGTTTAGGTTTAGGTTTAGGTTTGTGGTTTAGGGTTTAGGTTTTTTTTTTTTTTTTTTTTTTTTGAGTAATCATCCGCACGCCGCCTGTGCTTTTATTAATAACAAAAGTAAACGGGGCCTGCATGGGAAATACAAACTAATAAAGGGATATTCCTTTACTTCGCCTGCTAGTCCTATCAAGGCGAAGCTAAAGTCTATCCCGAATGTAAGAAGAAAGAAGATGCCAAGATCAAGTAAGCTATGATCATCATAGAGTTTATAATGCACTCTATGATGATATTACAAATGATGATACTAAGGTAGAGTAGTAATATAAGTACAAAGCTAGTACATCTTAACTCTGGACTTATAAAATCTTCTAGCCTATGTAGCTTTTCCCCGCTTGTCTTCTAAGAGTCCGTGATATAGATCATTTCTTCTTCGATCTAGTCAGAATGCATAAACGGGATTTGGTTTACTAGCTTCCTTCCGGCGTAAATTACGAGTTGACGAAGTCCCCGCTCCTTTCTGGTGGATCGGTATCACGCCTCTAATCTCTTCATCTCTTCAAACATATTTTCAGTGGTCGGGACACCATGAAACACGTGTCCAAGCATTCAAGCTCCTCGTCATCTAGAATGTCGCCCTCTCAATCACCATCAACATCAGCTGGCTTGGTTCGTTCAAACATTTCCAAGGCCCATTCCTCGCTTATCTTCTTCCGAGGACAAACATCTCCAAATACCCTGCATACCATGTGCATTTCTACCGCTAGTGGTGTCTTTTAAAACATCCTCAAACTTTGTCATATTTACGTAAGTCACCTTCCAATTCCATTTCCTTATCAAAGGCCTCCCAAGTAACGCTATGTCGATTCTCACCACTTGTGCTCATAATCATTATTAGACTCTTCTCCTTCAGATCACACCACTTCCTCCTTATACTATCACCCCAAAAGTTTTGGAAGGGTAGGTTATTCAAGGTATATCCGATAAGATTTATTTAGAGTACAAGGTCATGAGGGAAAGAGAAGGCATTTTTAAGCCAATTTCAACTGGGTTTTTTGAGGTAGAGGGCTTTGAATTAGATTTGGGGCTTATCGTTGGTGTTATTTGATATGGCGGTGGAGCCCAGATCCAAATAGAATTTGGGTCAATCTCGGATTTGTTGAATCAGGTTTGGGCTTGATTTGGGCTTTTTATTTAAAAGTTTTGTGCGGTAATGGTTTGGTCGGGGGAATTTGCCGCAAAGGGGTCTGCTGCGCCGCACCAGAATCGGCCTGCTTCCGCTCGGCCTGGCAATGGTCGCAGAGTTCCGCTGATTTTTAGGTTTGTAGGGCGGTTTCGACGCAAAAGGGATTGACGCCCAGGACCAGGTACCGCGGTATGGTAGTCGGGTCACTGGTTGTGGCAGGCTGAATTCGACGCGTTAGGTCGGGCCTGCATGCGGTTCGGTAGGTTTCTGCAGTGGTTTAGGTTTGTTGTGGTGGTTTGCACGGCGGGGGCGATTCTCGCAGCTGGTAGGGTACGGGTCCGGCCGGTCATTAACGGGTCGCCTGTCAAAGGTTCGCCCGCCGATATCTCGCCGGCCATGCGTTAATTTTGCACGTTTTGAGATCCGAGGCCGCTCGGCGGGCGGTTAGCGCGGGTGATCCGGCGCGCGGTATTAACTGCTAAGGCGGTCGGAATTGCTCGGCCGCCGACCTTTCGCAGGGTTTCAGTGCAGCTTTAGGTTTTGCTGGCGTTGGCCGCGTGGTTGATCCGCGCTGGGGTCGGGTCGACAGTGGGTCCAGAGCGGGTAGGTTGACCGGGTATCGCCCGCCGGGTAGGTTTGGAGAACCGGTTGACGGCCAGGGTTCGTGGAGGTAGCTTAGGTTTGTGTTGTGGTAATGGGTTGTGGTTTGGCCCAACGCTACGGCGGCCGGGTCGACGGGGCATGACGACGGGGTTGTTCGCGGCCCGGCTAGGGTTCCGGCACCGCGCCGTAGGTTCCTGGCTGGCCGTGACGGCCACCATGGTTTCCGTCGGTGGAATTAATTTTTTGGTTAGAATTTTGTGTAATTTTCGAAGGGGGGGTCGGATCCGTGGTGGTGGAGGTGGTTCCGACCACTTTTTTGGCCGGAATTTCTCCCTGAATCTCCAAACCATTGTCTAAAGGTGTTTTTTGGATTGAAATTGAATTTTTCCTATTCTTTTTTCCCGTGACAACTTGCCAACCAACTGATTTTGAGGGTTTCGGATCTGAATTGATTGTTTTGTCATTAGGAGGAGGAGGGTTAGGGTTTTTAGAATTACCTTTTGACATAGTCGACGGATCCTCCATAGAATCCTTGCCATTGTCATCCTTCTGGCCTCAACCGATTTAATCTCCAACATCCTTCAATATCATGTCCTTGTAATTTACAAGTAGTACAATACTTAGGAATAAAATCAAACCTAATTTTTTGCACTTTTGTAAGAACAATTCCATTCTTTTTGAAAGATAGTTGAATTTTTTGGGGGTGAACTTTTAACAAATCCACTTCAACCTTAACCCTAGCACAACTGGGCCTTGTCTTCTTCCTTGTAGCCGAATCTAGGGCAATGGGTTTCCCCACCGCCGCTTATCGCGGAACAAGGCCGACCATGAAAATTTGGAGATTTGGAAAAGAAATCCATCCCCAAGCACATACGCGTGACTCCTCCTCCGATTAAATGCAACATCCCAAACGAATGTTCTCATCAACAACATCTTATTATTTTCCTTAATCCAAAACTAGGGCTTCGACATCAAAATATCATAATCTTCTTCGATTGAACACCGAATTAGAATATGACGATTATACAACAACCCTATAGTAACGCTCGCTTTAATCCGCATTGCTTAGGAATTTCCTTTCGCAAAGATCAAAGCTAGACCATCCATTTGAAAACTTACCAATAACCGCAAGTTTCAAATCTTGTTCTTGAATCATCACATCGATTTCATCCTACTCAAACATCACCATAGGTTCACCACGGGCGTAGTGATCGGGTTTTTGACGGCGCATGATCTAGGTTTGACGCCGCCGCCATCATTATGAGGTTTTCCGGCGTCGATTTGACCATTTCTAAAAGGGGGTCATACGCGGTGAGGGGTGACGGCCGATCATTAGAGAGAGTTACGGTCTGCCGGATCACGCCATGGCCTGAGGCGGCGCTGAAACTGTGGTTTTCCGATTTTTGCGAGAGAGAGGAGAGCAAATTCTGGCGATATGTGGGTTTGTATTTGTCAGTGGTTTCAGGGTTTAGGTTTGTGGTTTGTGTTTGCGGTTTAGGGTTTAGTGGTTTGGTTTAGGGTTTAGGTTTAGGGTTTAGGTTTAGTACTCAGGCCCAGGCCTGCGCCTCAGTGGCCTGGCCCAGTGGCCTGTGGCCCAGGGCCCAGCGCCTGGGCTGGCCCAGGCTCAGTGGCCCAGGGTGGCCCAGGCCCAGGTGGCCTCAGTGGCCTGTGGCCCAGGCCCAGGTGGCCCAGGCCTGCACCAGTGGCCCAGGCCCAGTGGCCCAGGCCCAGTGGCCCAGTGGCCCAGGCCCAGGCCTGTGGCCCAGTGGCCCAGTGGCCCAGGCCTGCGGCCCAGGCCCAGTGGCCCAGGCCCAGGCCCAGTGGCCCAGGCCCAGTGGCCTGCCAGTGGCCCAGGCCCAGTGGCCTGGTGGCCCAGTGGCCCAGTGGCCCAGGCCCAGGCCCAGGC
>JAQGDG010000611.1:0-96368 GCA_029844215.1 Przewalskia tangutica | reverse complement strand
GAGCGCACTTTATTTTAAGGTATATCCTTAACCCTCAGAGACTTGTATGTATTGATGTGATGATGATTTGGTTAGTGTTATGTTCGGATAGCTTTGTGCTAAAGTGTGTTTAGAAACACAGTTAGTGTAAAAGGGTAAGCACAGGGTGAAAATGATGAACCATAGAATATTACAATTGAGACCTTAGATGTAAGGCAGTCTTGTAAAGTCTGAGATTTTGTGGGTGATCTTTGTCGAGAATGTATAAGTATCGTGGAGTAATTGTGGGAAAATTCCTTGGGTGGTGTAAAATGGAAGTGGTAACTTTCATGACTGTATAGGTAAGATTGTTGGATCGGAAGCAAGAGCTTGATGCGTTAAGTGGGTCGGGTTGGGGCCATATTGCGGGCCAACCAGCGGCTGTTTGGGGTTGGGTCAGCTCTGGGTGGTCATGCGGATGGTAAGTCACGAGGGTGCTAGGCCCGGTTAGGTGACCATCGTATGAGTTCGCGGATATGTTCGACGAGCGGTTCGTGAAGGCGGGAATGGCCTTAAAGAAGATTGAGGTTAGTAAGATGACCAAGTTTGGAGGTAGTGACTCGATTTTGAGGCCCAGGCGATGACTAGAGTATGAGTGCGTGTACTAGAAAGAGTTCAAGTGTGCGAGAAAGTGCGGCGAGTAAGAAAGAAGCGAACGTGTTATGAGAGCGAGTGATCATTTTTTTAATGTAGTGAGGGTGCGAGGAGCACTCTTTAAACCATAGGTGGAAGCATTTGTGATGTTAGAGGTAGTTCCTCATTGGCTTGGGTTTAAGTATTTGTCGTTTGTTATTTTATGGCCATGTGTGGCGTTGGAAACAGTTAAGTTAGAAGAGCGTTATCGTTATGCATGGTGAGAAGGAGCGTTCGGGGCGAATGTTTCTAAGGAGGAGAATGTTATACCGTATTTCAGTATGCGTGTGGCGTGCGTAGAAAGTTTGAGCCTTAAAGTTAGGCAAGTTTCGAAATTTTGTGCCTGACCCCGTAAAGAATCGTTTTTTCGAAAGCGTTTTTGAGAACTTGCGAAGGAAAATTAGGCTATGTCATTTATTATTTTTGCGGATTTTTCCGGCGGAACATTTTGGACCAACGAGAGGGTGACACTTGTCACCCTCGCAGACGATCTTGTGGCGAGAAGGTGGACGATTTATGGCATGTTTTGTGCCTTGTTTTGTGCCTTGTTTTGTGCCGTGTTTTGTGGAGTAGGGTTAGGGTGCATGGCAGATCTTGGCCTTACACTTTCCTTGCACTTGGCTTGATCTTGGCCTTACACTTGCCTTGCACTTGGCGATCAAGGCCGTTGGTTTCCCTATAAATACCCACTCCATGTTGAAGACTTCTTAATCCGTCCAAATCTTCATAAGTCTTGAAATCTCCTCACTCTTCATTGTGTTCGTCCACGCACTCCTTTGTGAGCCATGGCGAAAGCCCTCCCCCTTGTAGTGTTCTAGCCAGGTACCACACTAGCCTAGTTGTTTCGTATAATACCCTTTGTGGTATGAAATACTCTCAGTATTGTTATAATGCCCAAATACTTTAGCCACGTATACCTTGTAGTACTTTCCAGAGTTACCTCTATCGTAGAGCAGGAAATACTATTATACTTTCCTTTAGCCACTTCATGAAACCTAAGGAAACCTTCGTAGTCGGTTGAAGTGTTAAGTAGAAGTTGCGTAGAACTTCAAGGGTTGTTGGAGCGGATTGGAGCACTCGGAGTAGGAGCTAAGCGTTGCTCGGGATCGACTTTAAACTTGGATAATTTTGGGCTCATCGAGGTAAATACTATTGTCCTTCTATTGTAATTGGGAATTACATCTGTAGTAGTATTGAAATGAATATGAGATTCATAGAAGAAATTGAGCTGTAATAGAAGAATATTCTGAATAGACTTGAGCGAAATCACGCGGAAGAATACTAAAGTAGATTAAAGGTACTTACATGAATTGTATTCTGATGATGATAACCTTTATTGGTTGAATGTTCTGCGAGTAGCATGTGCTACTTGGAAGGTGGACAAGGCTAATGGGTTATAAGCGTGGAGCGTTTTGCTTATAGTCGATAATCGTCGCGAGGTATGTGATTCTTCCTATACTCTTGACGTGAAGTATTTTAACGGAATATATATATAGTGCGGTGAGCGTGCGTGTGGCAATGTCTTTTGACTTAAGCACAGAATAATATATATATATGTGCGGTGAGCGTCACGTGTGTTAGCGAATGTAGTGTTCTGGCAATGTCTTTTGACTTAAGCCTGAATAATAAAGAATCTTGAAGTATTTCAAAAGATTAATAAACCGTTTTGAAAGAAGAGTAATACTTGGTTTTGAAAACATAAGAGTTATACTAAGCTTTATGGAAAGTTAGGTATAACGTCTTAAAATAGTAAAGAGAATGGTTTCTTGATTTTTAGAAGTTAAGAGACTTGATCTTAAAAGATAAGAGACTTGACTTAATATGGATGTTTGTGTGAAACCTCGTTCGTGAGTAATGAGTACTTGGTTTTAAAGGGAATAATGTTTCTTGATTTGAAATCGAGAATGAGTCTAAACAAACCACTGCGGCGTTAATAAAGGAAAATGTATTGAATAATGAAGTATTATTAAAACCGGTGAAACCTCATCTGCATAGAAGTTAAGATGAGACAAAATGATATTACATTTCTAGATCATGTTGCTTAATAAGATTGATTATGAACAAAGAATAACTAAGCTTATAAGGCATATGTTTCTCAGTTGTTTAAAAGAATTATATTCTTAAATGATTAAGACTATGAACTATGGAACTTTTCTAAAATAAAGAGACTGAGTAATTGAAATTAGGCAAAGCTGGAACCTTAGGGGAAAGAATGTTGTTGAAAAGGAAAGTGTTTTGGTTTACTAAAAATGTAGTCACTCTATTATTATACTCACAGTGTCGGGTGACCTTTATAAAGGAATGAATCTCTTTAAAAGGAATTTAACGTCGTAGTACTTTAGGAGTTAAAACCGGACTTTTATACAAAATGGAAGTACCTTGAGTTGTGTGTAACACTATGCTTGTTGTTGTGTAACTCGCCTATCTTGTTGTGATAGCCGCTTGTTATGCAGAATTGTGTTTCTATACTACTGCGTCTCTCGATGGAGCGGTTGACTTATTGAGCTTACTTGGGCGTCTGGCGGTGTGGAAGATTCCACGGGTATCTTCCATTATTATTATTACATGGGCATATGCTGCGATGTAAATTAGGGGCATGTGGCGTGCGGCGAGTTGATTACGATATATGGTTATTATTATTACATGGGCATGCGCACGTCGCGGTGCGGGGCATGTGGCCGTGCGGCGAGGGTTGATTACCGATATATGGTTATTATTGTTACATGGCGTATGCCTGCGATGTAAAATTAGGGGCATGTAGCGTGCGGCGAGTTGACCACGATATATTGTTGTTGATGTTACATGGGCGTATGCGCCGTCTGAATTCGGGGCATGTGGCGTGCGACATTGTTATTATTGTTGCATCATGGACATATGCGCCGTCTGAAATTAGGGGCATGCGGCCGTGATCACGAACATGATTGATGTTGTGGGCGTGAGACGTAGTTATATATATTGAGTGATGACTTTGAGGCGTGAGTCCGGACTTGGCTAACTTTATGTTGCGTCTTTGTAGTTTGGTTATCATACATGTCTCGCGCTTTATATGAAGTGTTATGATTTAAGCTGCGATATTATCGATTTCACATACTTGGTACTGTTGTGCTTGACCTCGCCCGAAGTGCGTTAAATGCAGCGGTAGGAGTACCATTAGTTGATCCTCGCTCTTAGGATCCTGATTGGCGTATTAGGAAGCTCCGTTTCTCGGAGGCTTATTATTCGGTATGTGTTCCTGAGTTGTAGGTTCTTGTACATTGAGGTATGGCGGGGCCTGTCCGTCATGTGTGTTGTAAATCTTAAGTGCATACTCTTGTTGTGGCGGAGTTTGTAAAAGTTGAAGCTATTCGGGTTTTATGTATTTATATCTGAGCAAGCTATTTTAGTTGCTTTGTTTATATATAATATCTCTTGCCATGTCTTATTTTTATGTTCGCTGATTTTCTACGATGTATGACTACTTGGGTGCGGGTAAGGCACGATCCAGGCAGGCAGTCGTGACGTATTTTATGGAAGGCGGCCTTATCGGCTAGCCTGTGTTATTATTGTCTAAATGTTGTATGTTGTGTATGTTCCTCTGCTATTCTATGATGTATACAGGCAGGGTGCGGGTAGGGCACGATCGCGGCTCCGAGTAGAGTCGTGACAAAGTGGTATCGAAGCGATTAGTCCTCGGAAAGTGTCTGAGGCCAGTGTCTAGTAGAGTCTTGATTATCGGTGTGTTGTGCACGTCTATAATCGGAGGCTGCGGAGACATTTAGGATTAGTTTTCATTCTTCTCTCTACGAGATCGTGCGATGAAATTTGTCTTATTAGGTTGAATTCTCTCGACCTAGTCTTATAAACAGATATGCCTCGCGGCGACGGGGCCCGAAGGGCAAAGCGGCGTGGAGGCGCTAGCGGTACTCGAAGATTCTGCGGACTCGAGCCGAGACTATGCACGAGGTAGTAAGTAGTCGGCGAGTTCAGCCACGTCAGCTGATATTAGAGGCCAAGGCGGTAGCTCGAAGGATTCGTACGAGCCTCGATCCAGCGATCGGTGAGTATAGAGACTATGGGCGGTCGGTTATTGACCGTATAGTAGCGAGCGTAGCCTTAAGCGAGCGGCGGCTAACCACTGGCCAAACGGTTTGCGGTTCGGGATTTTACAGGTTGTCATCGCGAGTTTTATGGTTCGAGTGCGAGGAGGATCGCGGGAGTTCATTCGGCGGCTCTGACGGACTATGCGAGTTCTTAGAGCTTGAGAGGCGAGTATGTTATTCTAGCCTTTTCTGGTTCTGCGATATTGCGTTGAGCTGGTTTGAATCTTGGGGCTGTCGAGAGGTGAGGATGCTCTTCCGGTGTTTGGAAGGAGTTCTGAGGCCTTCATGGATCACTTTTGCCTCACGAGATGAGGAGAGCCCGTGTAGATAGATTCTTGACCTTGAGGCGAGAATGGGAGGACTATCGGGAGTATAGCACGAGTTTGACTCCTTGGCGAGCATCGCACACCATTGTAGTGGCATGGCGGATAAAGTTCATCGTTATGTGATGGGGCTAGATCGTCATATGATTCTTGCACTGCAGGGTAGCTCTTCGTCCGGTATGGACATTGCGGAGATGCGAGCCTATCGCGAGGATAGAGGATAGAGAGAGGAGGGCCAGTTGGCTCGAGCCGTCCCGAGGCCCGGGGCAGCGGAGTCTCGAGGCGATTTCGAGCGGGCGGCCTCGGCGAACTAAGTCCGTATTCCGGCCCGGCCTGAGTGCTCGTCACGATTTTACGGCGGGAGAGTGCGATCAGCGAGGTTATTTAAGAGCGAGTCAAGTCTCCGGGACCCGGGGTTTCGGGGAGGAAGATCGTCGCCGTCGAGACCGCCAGCGTCTCGGTGCTTTCGTCGGTAGATCTCGCGAGCGAGTGTCGTGTTCTGCGGGAGCTTGTTACTCTTGTGGCGGTGGGCCATTTGAAGAGAGATTGTCGTCGAGAGCGGCATGGGTGATGGTGCGGCAGCGTGATCGATTCTTTGGGTCTTCCTCTCCTTACGTGGTTATGCGCCGGGCGAGTACTCCGCGGACGGCGGCCGCGGTAGAAGTCGGGGTGGTGGTTCGATTCTAGTGGTCCGCGAGCGCATATATTCATTAGCGGCCGCCGGGATCGGGAGGCTTCACGATGTAAATCGCGGTACATTATTGATTTCATGTTGTAGCGTTTATGCTTTGATAGATCGAGTTCTACCTTGTCCCATGTGTCCCCTCTTATGCGGGTAGAATCGGGATAAGCGGGTCGATAGAGCCTTTTGAGGTAGCTTCGCGATGGGTGATTCGGTGTTAGTGAGCGGGTGTATAGAGGTTGTCCGGTGTTTATTCTGATCGTCGGACCCTTGCGAACTTGATAGAGTTGGAGATAGCGATTTTGATGTCATTATGGGTATGGGTGGTTGTCTTCTTGTTATGCCAGCGTTGTTTGTGAGGCGGGTTGGTTCGGTTCGATTTTACGGCGAGCGATTATCAGTGGAAGGGCAACACAGCGTCGCCGAGGGTAGGTTTATTTCATACCTCAAGGCTAGGAAGATGGTGCGAGAAAGTACATCTATCAATGCGGATTCGGGTATTTGATCTGAGATTTGAGGTGCAGTTCTTGATCGATGCGATGGTTAGGGAGTTTCGGATGTGTTCCCAGACGATCTTGGGTATCTCTCTGAGAGGAGATTGAGTTTTGTATTGATGCGTTGCGGACACTCGACTATTTCCATTCCTCCATGCGAGGATGACACTGCTTGAGTTGAGAGGCTGAAGGACGGTGAAAGCTTTTCTGGAAAAAGGTTTCATCAGGCCTAGTGTATCTCCCTGGGGAGCGTCGATTTTGTTTGTGAAGAAGAATGATGGGACGCTGCGTATGTGTGTTGATTACAATCAGCTTAATAAGGTAACCATCAAGAATAGGTACACCTCACGGGATTGATGATTTGTTTGACGGTTGCGAGTGCGAGGTGTTTCTCAAGATAGACCTGCGATGCAGTTATCATCGAGTTCGAGTTCGAGCGAGATATCCCAGCGCATTCGGGACCGGTATGGGCACTATGAGTTGAGGTTATGTCTTTTCGGTTTGACCAGCGTGTCACGACCAGACCGCGGCCGGTGCCTACACAGGCACCTTACAGTATACATCGAGAAAAATCAGCGGAACATATATGAAACTTATAAAATAAAACAATAGAAGTAAAGCAGGAGTTGGCAGAATAGGGCTACCTTCGCAGACATAAATATATACAATGAAGCGGTTGCCTCATTTCTTTACAAAGCTGACCTGATATGTGACTACAGACCTCTAAGAGTTTTACATAACAACTATGGCGGGACGGGGCCCCATACCACTGAATATACATGAATCTACTACCTCGGGAAAAGTGCCAAGAGATAAGCCTCGGAGCAAATGGAGCTTTCCCAAAAGCGAGCAGAGATCCTAGAGCAAGGATCACCAGCACAGGTACCTAAAACTGCGGGCATGAGCGGCCCCAGAAGAAGTCGATTACAACAGTGCAGAATATGGAGCGGAAAATAAGGTCTGACAATTAAAACATATACGTATAAAAGCATAGCGGGGTAAGTGTAAAAGAAGTAAATACGAGTCTACCGTATCATTACCGCCGTGAACTTAATCGTACCTTATTATCTTTTCCCGTTTCTCAATAAAGGGTATAGTCACTTCCTACGAACTTACTTGGAAAATCATCAAGTTCACTACCGTATAACCTACTTACCTTACACAACCTAGTCCGCACTACGGAGGGACACTATCTTGCGCCCGACCTGGGGCGATAAAGTCACGTAGTGCGCCAAAGGTATCTTGTCGGCCCGTCTGCGGGGCGCGATAATGTCTATAGTGCGCGTAAAGGTATCTTGCGCGGCCCGTCTGCGGGTCGATAATGTCATATAGTGCGCGTAAGGTATCTTTGCGGCCCGTCTGGGTCGATAATGTCATATAGTGCGCGTAAGGTATCTTGCCCGGCCCGTCTGCGGTCGATAATGTCATATAGTGCGCGTAAGGTATACTGCGGCCCGTCTACGGGTCGATAATGTCATATAGTGCGCGTAAGGTATCTTTGCGGCCCGTCTGCGGGTCGATAATGTCATATAAAAATCAGAATTTAACTTGACGTACTACGCACCTCTACTCCTTTAGAAGACTCTTTTCAATAAAACTTCCGGATACTAACAACTATAGTATCAAGTACTATCCACCTTTCAAGACAAGTCACAATACCTTTTTAGAAATCTGATTAGAACACAAAACAAGTGACTTCTTTCTTAAAACCCTAAACAAGTGGTACCTTAAAAGCAGTTTGCCATTCTTTATTTCAAATCATTTCTTTACTTACATTCTTGAAGAAAAATCATTCTTTTAACCTTCCATAAAGCGTTATAACCAACTTCCCGTAAAGCGTTATAACCCTTTATAGTTTAGATGAACTCATTCCTTTTATAACGAGAGACCTACTTTTTGAAACCAAGTATTAAATACTTTCAAATCAATTCTCTTAACTTTCAAAAATACAATTAGTCTCTTAACCTTTTGAACTCAAGTGACTCCTTTTATTATAAAACCTTAGGCAATTGATGCCTTAAAATCAAGTTGACTTTTCACTAAAATCAAGTCATTTATCTTTCCATAAAGCAAATATAACTAACTTCCCATAAAGCGTTATATTCACTTTATGCCTTAGCCCAAAACAATTTCCTATCGAGGACTTATCGTTTAAAGCGGAACAAGTATCACGTACTTAAAACTCTTGAAGTCCCTTAACTTTAATACAACAATAGCGTCCTTAATACTTTCAAGAAGTGAGTTAATCTCTAACTCACGACTTGAGCTATTCGTAAAACTAGTAAGGGATATCAAGGTGTTGTCGTCTGCAGTACTACATCGTGCAACTAGTCATGCTCGAAAGATAGGAAAAGTTCTATATAGAGTAAGTCACACAACTACCTCTTAACTACAAGAGTATAAGGAAACATGAAATGATACCACGGTATATTCCATACATAGAATCATGCGAAAGGAAGGAAGAGGTTCGCGTACCTCGCGACGATTGTCGACAAGTAGCAAAATGCTCCAAAGTACTTCAACCTTGAGCTATTCCATTCTTAGTAGGATACTCTATGCTTAGTACTTGACTATAGCGGTCGCAATATGTCCATTAACCTCTTCTTGGCGTAGAATATATAAGTGTTAAGTCTCGATTTCTACGGAAAATCGGATGACGCCTCCTTTGTGTTTACTAACTTTGCCACCTTTTTCAAGGCGAATACAATAACCAACCACGCTACATTTAAGGCGAATCAATGAAATCAACAATAGGGGATTACCGCCTACTAGGCGTGTAAAATTCAGCCATGGCGATATCAAATTAAAACAACTTACTAGGCCAATTAACTTGGCAGTACAACAATATCAATTCTTATCAATTTCTATTTCAATCGAAGTTATTAGCCTAACATGATATCAAGTCGCGTTTGATTATAACAACGATTTCTTGAAGTAAGTAACATCGACGATTTCTAATAAGCGACCAATTAGTAATCGATTTTCAAGTGGCTTGCACTTTGGATTAAGCTACTAGCAATCCATAATACTTATAAACTTCAACATACCAACCGTACTATCAACGTGTAAAGCTAACAACAACAATATAAACACATAATCTTGTAACACCTTAAAAGACAAGATTATACCTTAACGATTCTTAATCGATTCCAAATCGAAGTCGCTCCTTAGTAGTTTAGAGCCTTTCCAAGACAACTTCAATCGACATTTGAGACCATAGAACCATACCAACAACTTTCAATCCAAAACCTAGAAAGACCATTAGGTTTCGTTTTCGACTAACAGTAAACTACCTTTTCCAAGATTTTCTATTGAGATATGCTTACTACCCTCAGAACCTTGGTTTAAAGTGGGAGATTATTGGACAACAAACAAATTTTTTCTTTTCTTCTATGTGAGAACAGAGAGCTAGCAAGGTGAGTTCTTGAATTTTCATGAAATTTTCTAAGTGTTGGACACACTCTTTGCTACTAGTAGTGTTATATAGCACCTTGGAGGTCAAGATATGAACAATTGGGTGGCTTGGATGAGGTCTTAGCAAATATCAAGCCTTAGTGGGTCCGTTGACTTAGTGAATATTGTCAAGCTAACTACGTTGCAAGACTTGTCTTCCTAACAGTCAAATGACCCTTGTGCCCATCTGGTCGTCGAGACAATCTATAAGGGGGTGACATGTGTGCCCTCCCGTTAAATCCAATAATACGTTTTGAGCAATTCCTTGATTAGATAAATTTTTACAAGTCTCGAATCTTGCTTTGTGAGTTCTTACGTGCGTTCTTAAAGCATGTCACGTAAATACGGGGTGTAACATTCTTCCCTCGTAGAAACATTCGTCCCGAATGTTCTCTGAAACAAACTTATAATTAGCGACATAGTTCCGCTTTCACGATCCCCGTATACGATAATACCTGCGGCCCTAATACTTCGTACGCATGCGCATGCGTCATGAGCCCAAAGAGATTATCTTTTCGTGCTGACTCCTTAACATATACATAGTCTCGATACAATCTGTTCATGAAACTTAAACATACCACAACTTTATCATGCATACAAGTTTCTAAAGGGCCAAGACATACGAAATCATATAGGCGGTTCAAGGTCGCTAAAGCGGGAACTTCAGCACGACCTGCTGCCGCGGCTGTCGGTGCATGAACCTCTGCCTAGCTATTGGCGAAGAATCCGCCCGATCCGATGGTGTGTTGTCCCGCGGGACCCTCATAAGGACACTCTCTTAACATATGACCTGAAGCGACCCTGAGAAAAACAAGCACCGTCTGCGTGCGACATACCCAGAATGTAACTACCACCTGGGCGCGTTGAGGCCTGAGTGGCCTCGTGGCTGGAACCCCATCTCACGAGGATCTGAAGCTCTAGAGACTGGCCGGTCCTGCATTCAGGGGTTGTAAAACCCCGCCGGAAAAGCGTGGAGGAGCACTCTGTCTTTGTGGAATGTGGACCTACTCTGCTTCTTGAGGCTGTCGCCTCAGCGCCTGAGACCACGATGTCACAGCCTCTTGGTGGCTGCGTCAGCGGTCCTCACTTTCTCTATCCTCATCCACGAGCATGAGGCCTGCGTCTGGCAATGTCCATGCAGGTGAAGAGCCACCCCAAGCATCTTTGTAATCATATGATGGTCTAGCCCGTCACGTAACGATGAACTCTATCAGCCATGCTGGCTACAATAGTATCGCATACAGCCAGGAGTCAAACTCGAGGCTATACTCACAGCGGTCTCGGGTGCGCCTCGAGTCGAGAATCGTCTGCGGGCTCTCATCTCGGGAGACAAAAAGTGATCCATGAAGGCCTCTGTAAACTCCTCCACGGCAGTTTGGAAGAAGCGTCACCTCTCGAAAGCAACCGTACCTCAAACGGTTCAGCGCGATATCGCGTAGCAGGTAAGAGGCTAGTGTAGCAGAACTCCGTCTCTGAAGCCCTAAGAACACTGCATGCTGCTGTGTTGCGCGAATGAACTCCTGCGGATCCTCGCCGGACCTCGAACCATAAAACTCGGGCGGATGACAACCCGTAAAATCCGGATCATGGCCCATCGGCTCACAGGGTTAGCTACCACTCACCTGTCGTATTTGCCCTACCACTATGTCGGTCAATAGTCGATCATTCTCCATAATATCTGTACTCTACCCAGGCTGCAGGCGGGGCCGATCGGAACCTCTGGAGCTCTGCGCTCTCGGCTCTCTGTCTGCCGGCGTGGTTGAACTCATTTGCCCGCCTACTACCCGAGCATAGTGCGTGCCGAGTCTGGTAACCCTCTGCGTACCTCTGCGACTCCTGCTTTGCCTTGCCACAGGCCACAGTGCCAGGAGGCATAAGCATTTCATAAGAATAGGTCGAGAGAGGATTCAACCTAATAAGGCGACTCTGCGCACGATCTTAGAGAGGAAGAATGAAACCAATCCTAAATGTCCTGTGACCTCTTGATTATAGATGTGGTGCCTGACACGATAATCAAGACTACTAGGCGATGCAGTGGAGCACTTTCAGAGACTAAGCGCTCGATACCACTTTTGTCACGACCCGACCGGGACATGGCGGTGCCTACAGGCACCTTGCAGTATACATCAGAGAAAAATCAGCGGAACATACATAAAACTTATAAAATAAAACAATAGAAGTAAAGCAACGAGGTTAGCGGTAGGGCTACCTTCACGGACATAAATATATACAAGCGGTTGCCTCGTTTCTTTACAAAGCGACCTGATATGTGACTACGGACCTCTAAGAGTTTTACATAACAAGCGTGGCGGGGCGGGGCCCGCCGTACCACGAATATACATGAATCTACTACCTCGGGGCAGTACCAGAGATAAGCCTCGGAGCAAATGGAGCTTTTTCCCAAAAGCGGCGAGATCCTAAGAGCGAGGATCACGACACAGGTACCTAAAACTGCGGGCATGAGCGGCCCGAAGAAGTCGATTACAACAGTGCAGAATATGGAGCGGAAAATAAAGTCTGACAATTAAAACATATACGTATAAAATCATGGCGGGGTAAGTGTAAAGAAGTAAATACAGTCTACCATGTCATTACCCGCCGTGAACTTAATCGTACCTTATTATCTTTTCCCGTTTCTCAATAAAGGGTATAGTCACTTCTTACGAACTTACTTGGAAAATCATCAAGTTCACTACCGTATAACCTACTTACCTTACCTGACCTGGTCAAGCCGCACTACGGAGGGACACTATCTTGCCGTGACCTGGGGCGCGATAAAGTCACGTAGTGCGCTAAAGGTATCTTGTCGGCCCGTCTGCGGGGCGCGATAATGTCACATAATGCGCGTAAGGTATCTTGCCGGCCCGTCTGCGGGTCGATAATGTCATATAGTGCGCGTAAAGGTATCTTTGCGGCCCGTCTACGGGTCGATAATGTCATATAGTGCGCGTAAGGTATCTTGCGGCCCGTCTGCGGGTCGATAATGTCATATAGTGCGCGTAAGGTATCTTGCCGGCCCGTCTGCGGGTCGATAATGTCATATAGTGCGCGTAAGGTATCTTTGCGGCCCGTCTGCGGGTCGATAATGTCATATAAAAATCAGAATTTAACCCAGCGTACTCGCGTCTACTCCTTTAGAAAGACTCTTTTCCAATAAAACTTCCGGATACTAACAACTATAGTATCAAGTCTATCAGCTTTCAAGACAAGTCACAATACCTTTTTAGAAATCTGATTCAGAACTACAAAACAAGTGACTTCTTTCTTAAAACCCTAAGCAGCGGTACCTTAAAAGCAGTTTGCCATTCTTTATTTCAAATCATTTCTTTACTTACATTCTTGAAGAAAAATCATTCTTTTAACCTCATAAAGCCGTTATAACCAACTTCCCGTAAAGTCGTTATAACCGCTGTAGTTTTAGACAAAT
This sequence comes from Przewalskia tangutica, assembly GCA_029844215.1. Taxonomy (NCBI): domain Eukaryota; kingdom Viridiplantae; phylum Streptophyta; class Magnoliopsida; order Solanales; family Solanaceae; genus Przewalskia; species Przewalskia tangutica. The sequence continues at coordinate 83,259 of JAQGDG010000611.1, read as the reverse complement.
TCGTTCCTTTTATAACGAGAGACTTCTTTTTTGAAACCAAGTATTAAATACTTTCAAATCAATTCTCTTAACTTTCAAAAATACAATTAGTCTCTTCACCTTTTGAACTCAAGTGACTCCTTTTATTATAAAACCTTAGGCAATTGATGCCTTAAAATCAAGTTGCCTTTTCACTAAAATCAAGTCATTTATCTTTCCATAAAGCAAATATAACTAACTTCCCATAAAGCGTTATATTCACTTTATGCCTTAGCCAAAACAATTTCTATCGAGGACTTATCGTTTAAGCGGAACAAGTATCGCATCTTTAAAACTCTTGAAGTCCGCCTTAACTTTAATCTGACAATAGAGCGTCATTATCTTTCAAAGAAGTGAGTTAATCTCTAACTCACCGACTTGGCTATTCGTAAAACTAGTAAGGGATATCAAGGTGTTGTGCGTCTCAAGTACTAAATCGTGCGACTAGTCATGCTCGAAAGATAGGAAAAGTTCTATATAGAGTAAGTCACCTGACTACCTCTTAACTTCAGAGTATAAGGAAACATGAAATGATACCACGGTATATTCCATACATAGAATCATGCCAAAGGAAGGAAGAGGTTCACGTACCTCGCGACGATTGTCGACAAGTAGCAAAATGCTCCAAAGTACTTGAACCTTGAGCTATTCCATTCTTGCGTAGGATACTCCATACTTAGTACTTGACCTATAACGGTCATGATATGTCCATTAACCTCTTCTTGCACGTAGAATATATAAGTGTTAAGTCTCCGATTATCACGACCGGCGGGCGTGTTGGTGCACTACCGGGCACCACTAGTGACCTGACATCAGTGTCGGTGGAACATAAAACAACAACGTGAGATAACGAAATATAAAACAATAATCTGTGAAAACTTGTCTTTCGGCATATATATAACCATCAACTCTTTTACAAATGAGCGGCAATCCTTTTTACCAACCACCGCAGCGGTACTCTGGACCTCACAGAATGATCGACCCGCGATAGGCGGGACGGGGCCCTTGAACCACGAATGTAAACACTACGACGGGGACTATACGTGATAAGCCTCGGAGAAGCGGAGCTTCCCAATATTGACTGTGACCACGAGCTAGGATCGGCGGTGATGTACCTCGACTGCGGCATGAGCGGCCCGAGGAGGTCGATCTGCAGTGCAGTATGTGAAACTAAAATAAATCACGTAAATGAAATCATAGTAGTCTATACAAGCGGGAGACATGTATGATAACCAAACTCTGATTCACCGTAAATAGCGATCGTGTCAAGTCGAGGACTCGCGCGCTCAGTCGTCACTCGATTTAACAATGGGTCTCACGCCCGCAGCGTCAATCGTGCGTGGAATACCTTCGCCAGCTGCCGGCGATTTATGATATACAAGCACGAGGAATACACATGAACACGAGTCGCTGTGTCCTAATAAAGCATGCGAGGTAAATCACGAAGGCATAGCCGAGCTACTAACACTCGCCGTACCAACAAGGTCATAAAGCGTATCATAAGATCTGTCTGAAGCCCGCGTGATCAAAGGCGGCCACTTGCGCGATATCTAATGTGCGCGTCTAGTCACTGGAACTCCGCTGACTCGCGTAGGCGAATCTCGTCGGCGCGTGAGGTATTCCGCGTCGGTGGCTACTCCGGCGTCGTCACGGACGCGATCCGCGTAGCGCGAGGCCGCGTGCCCGTAAGGGCGTCGCTAACACGGAACTCGTAGCTCCGTAGGCCCCGGGACCGCGTAGGGTATTCTCGAATCATGGTCCCGGACGCTGAGTCTACCCGCGTCGGAGGGCAACCCGGAATCGTCTCGAGATGAATGCCACAATACTATCATAACGGTGATAGTTAATAAGCGCAATCGAGAAACCCGCACACAAACATCGCGAATACTAACACGCGTAGCATCTAACACTTTTACTTATCAAAGCAACAAGAAAGTATTACAAGGCTATCACAAACCAATCTGATCAAGTTATTCACACGAGGTACTTTACTAACAAGTTAGTTATCTATCCCCGAAGTACTTCATACGTTAAAATCTTAAAAAGATCATTTCTTTCACGTAAGTCACCTGATACGTAGTATAAAATAGAGTGGTATCGCTTTTAAGAAAACCAAAACTCTTACCTTTGTAAAATCAAGTAACAACATTATTTTCCAAGCGTCCAAGTTGCCTAATTTCAAATGTTCACGTTTCTTATTTTAGAAAGGTTTATGATTCATAGTCTTATTCGTTTAAGAATATAATTCTCTTTTAAACAATCGAGAAACATAAGCCTTATATGTGAGTAGGATATTCTTGTTTATAACAATCTTTATTCTGACCGTGATCTAGGAAATATCATTTTGTCTCGTCTTAGCTTACATGCGGATGGAAGTTTCTCTGGTTTTAATAATACTTAATTGTTCAAAACATTTCCTTTTATTAGCTATTTGAGTGGTTTGTCGATACGTCCACGATTTCCAAAATCGATAAAGCGTTCTTAAGCGTTATACCTAACTTCCCGTAAAGCTAGTATAACTCTTAAGTTCTCAAAACCAAGTATTACTTCTCTTTCAAAGCGATTTGAAATCTTTTGAAATACTTCAAGTTCTTTATAATCACCATCAAGCGATTATAAACAAATCATTTACCTTTTAAAGACACGAAGTGTTTTCTTATCTCGTAAAAATTTATTATAACCAACTTCCCGTAAAGCGTTATAACACTTTATGTTTTAAACTCAATCGAATACATTTAGCACGTATGCGTCTCTAGTACTACATAGTTCACACACGTATCATGCTAAAGAGATAGGAAGAGGTTCGCGTACCTCGCGACGATTATCGACTAATAGCAAAATGCTCAAGTACCTCAGCGTCGGCTACTCGGCTTAAGCCACGTAGATCGCCGCGTGTAGTACGTCCGCTATAAGGCCTGGTGACATTAACATTTAGGTCTCGTCGTAGAACCTACGAGAAAATTCGACACCACACACAGCGTAAATCTCTCTCTATCGGTAGGCTGCGAAGCCAACCGGGGTTTATCATCTAACCTGCGGGTACAATTCTACTCACGATGCTACTACCTGAGTCTCATGTCTGATCTATGTAATTCTGATTCGATTCTTCGAGCTTAAGTCGAGACATTGCCACAAGTATGTTGATTATATATATATAGTATACTTGACTATATACTCTGACATGTAATATCCAATTACAATAGGAGACAAGATAATTACCTCGATAAGCCCATAATTATCCAAGTATAAAGTCGATCTGGGCAATCGTTTAGCTCGACTCAGCGCTCGACCGGCTCTAAACCACGTAGAAGTTCTAACCAAACACACAATACTCGGCGGTATGGAGATTTTCCTAGGGTTACGGTTTTGCGTGGGAAGTATAATAGTATTTTACGGGCTTTCGTATAGGTATAACCTTAGAATACAACAAGGTATAGGGCTAAGGTAATTTGGGCATTATATGATACTTGGAAGTATTTCTATACCCTGAGGGGGTATTATCTGAAAGCAACTAGGCTAGGGGTGCCCGCGGCTGCCTCGAAGGAGGGGGTGTGCCGCCGGCCTGCCAGCTAGGGAGACTCTCGACGAGGGGAGGAGGGGCTCTCGGCCAAGACACCACGCTAAGGGGAAGGAAGAAGCTTTCAAGACTTAGGCAATTTGTGAATGAATTAGTCTTCCAAGGGAGGGTATTTATAGCCTGAGCCAAGGCCAACCAATGGCGAATCTAGCCAAGTGTTAGGCAAGTGTAGGGCCAAGATTCACCCGTGTGTACCTGACTTGCACCAAAATATCTACGAAAAATATCTCCCAAAGCCTTGATGCGTCCGTTGTGCGCCCGACTTGCTTCCGATGTGAGGGTGACACGTATCGCCTCCGTTGGTCCAAAATGTTAGTCTCTCGGAAAAATCCATAAAAATACTTAATGACATAGCGGAAATTCCCTACGAAAGGCGTGAAAGCGTTTAGTCGGCGACTCTAGCAAGGTGTTGTGCACAAACATATTTCGGCCCCGAAAGGTGCCACGTGGGGTGACACGTGTAAGCCCGATTAAATCAAAATATTTCGTCTTAGAAAATATCCAAAGCGACCAAAATCTCAAAATCAGCGGGCCCCACAAAGCGTAAATTTCTTAGTGGGCCCAGCGTGACCATTTCGAAAATAAAATTCCATAATTCTCTAATATTCGGGAAGTCAGAATACCAAATCGGGAATCAATTCCCAAAAGCGAACCTTTTCCTTCACAAAAACGGAAACTTTTAGTGGAAAAAATCGCCTCTTTCTTCCTTTCGATCTTTACGTATTATTCGTAAATGCGTCGTCCTCGCATACATACCACGGAACTACGGGGTATAACATTCTTCCCAGCAGAAACATTGCGTCGAATGTTCCTTCTAAATCTCAAAGCGAACGCGTGGCGATTATAGTCTTCACTCTTATACTTACGAAACAATCTGCCACGGTGGCCGAAATACCGCGTAAAATACTTACATCGAAGTCCGAGGAAACACCTCTAACATCGCCACAAATAATACTACTTTTGTCACTTTGTCGCGAGCGCGCTCGGCGACCCGACAAATAGTGCGGAGTGCGTCGATCCGAAGGTATGCGTGCTCGGACTCTTACCACGTTACGTCGGCCGGTTTCCAAAACTCGGGGTTACTATCTCTAACGTGGTCATCGTTAGCGGGAACGTGCGGATGGATCTTGATACTTTCGAACATAACAATCTGAAAGGCGGACGTCCTTAGCTACAAGTCGGACGGCAAATGCTAACATATAAGCGACTGGCCTGTGCTTTACATGAACTCACGAGGCCCAAAGTGACTCGGGCTAAGTTCATACATTTCCAACTCGTCACACCACATCAGGGGTGGTACTTTGAAGACCGGCCGTCGGCACGAACTCTAGCGTCGTCGCCGATTATCGCCGATTCCTACAGTGCGGAACTTCTACAGACAAACCTACCATTATCCGCGATCTGTTTGGAACAAGCTGAACGAACTATCGAACCACGCCAACGTCGAACCAATCGGCCGTGACTTGCATTTCTGCCCACTGGCGTCGCGAGGCGACATCAGAACAACGAAATGGTAGCTTAAACACTCCCTGCCGGAACAGCGATCCTCGGCTACCGCGAAATCAAAACAACGGCGAGGCGAATGCGTCTGAGACTCGCGAGTTCTAGCCACACTGGTACAAACTCGAGAGAAAGCAGTAGTACCACAGGCTCCTTTGTCGTCATAAGGTGAAGGTAGGCACCCGTGCAACCTCGCGACGCACCGGATAACATCAACGCTGAGAGCGACACGGCCAGAAGAACACGATGAAATTGCCCCGTCGGCCCGACCAGCAGTCGACGCATCCACGAACTTGCGCGGCTAACTAAACATGGGCCTAACACCCTCGTGACCCTAACACAAGAGGGACCACCAGCTGACCCCGCGCCAAACCTACAGCGGGTTGACCGCGCGTAGCCTCAACCCGACGGCAAGCGCGAAATACCATCTCGTAGGAACGATCTTACTAACACGTTACGAAAACCTGGCGGTCTGCAGCTCGACTACCTCTTTCATTTCATACTACATGGGACTTATCCCCGAGCATAGCTCGCGTGCACTATGCACTCTATAAAGGGTCAAACATAACCTACACCTTTCTCGAGATGGCGCACCTCTAAGGTCTTTCGTATAACACTCTAAGGCTCACGCGCCTATCCCCCAAATCTTACTCGGTTAACCGCGTGATTCTAATCACAGCTAACACCTTGCTATCGAACATAGCACTTGGGTATACTCGGCGAAAGTTGCAGAAGGACGCTGCTGCTCGACCTCTTACCTGCTGTCCTTGGTTAACGCGTCGATCTCTACGTTTCTCGGCTGCTGCGTAAGCGTACGAGGCCATGCTCGAGCCTAAGCGAAGGACTACTCTTGCACAACGCCTCTTAGGTAGTCGTCAGACTTGCGATACATCGGTATACTCTCTGGTAGCCAAATCCATAGCTAGTAACAAGGTTGTCTCTTGCGATCTATATTCCGGTTCGATCGTGGGCGAAGGTTCAAATATCGTGGGCGCGATAGGAGCTGCCGTCATTTGTGCTAAACTCTGCTTGGGGCTAGTGGCGTCGCGAAATCCCGAATGAAGCACTACCTAGGTAATGATTGGGCTGTGCCTCGCCGTGCTTAAACTACGCTCGCGACTCCGCCATTGCCTTGCCTCGCAGGCTCGGGTTGCCTGCGGAGGCATAGCGATAAGGAAAGAATTTGTCGGAGGGTCGACTTACAACCACGGCTCTAGGCACGATCTCGAGTGAGAAGAATGAACCCGATCCTAAATATCCTATAGCCTCACGATTATTGGTGTAGTGCGCGGCTTGCAGATAATCGAACTGCTGAATCTGATGCGTAGACACTTTCAGGATTAAGCGCTCACGATACCACTTTTGTCGCGACCGGCGGGCGTGTTGGTGCCTTACCGGGCACCCTGGTGACCTAACATCAGTAATGTCGTGGAACATAAAACAACAACGTGAGATAACGAAATATAAAACAATAATCTGTGAAAACTTGTCTTTGGCATATATATAACCGTGAACTCTTTTACAAATGAGCGGCAATCCTTTTTACCAGCCACGCGCAGCGATTACTACGGACCTCACAGAATGATCGACCGCGATGGCGGGACGGGGCCCATGAAACCACGAATGTAAGCACTTTCTGACGGGGACTATACGTGATAAGCCTCGGAAGCGGAGCTTCCCAATGTGGCTGTGACCACGAGGCTAGGATCGGCGGCGATGTACCTCGACTGCGGCATGAGCGGCCCGAAGGAAGTCGATCTGCAACAGTGCAGTATGTGAAACTAAAATAAATCTTTGTAAATGAAATCATAGTAGTCTATACAAGCGGGAGACGTGTATGATAGCGAACTCTGATTCGCGTAAATAGCGATCGTGTCAAGTCGGGGACTCGCACCTCAGTCGTCGCTCGATTTAACAATGGGTCTCACGCCCGCGACATCAATCGTGCGTGGAATACCTTCCGCTGCGGCGATTTATGATATACAAGCACGAGAATACGCATGAACACGGGTCCGCTGTGTCACAATAAAGTATGCGGGGTAAATGCGAAGGCATGGCGAGCTACTAACACTCACGCGTACCAACAAGGTCATAAAGCGTATCATAAGATCTGTCTGAAGCGCCACGTGATCAAAGGCGGCCACTTGCGCGATATCTAATGTGCGCGTCTAGTCTGGAACTTCCGCGACTCGCGTAGGCCAATCTCGTCGGCGCGTGAGGTATTCCGCGTCGAGGTAGCTACTCCGGCGTCGATCACGAACGCGATCGCGTAGCGCTGAGACCGCGTGCCCGTAAGGCGTCGCTAACACGGAACTCGTAGCTCGCGCATAGGCCCCGGGACCCGCGTAGGTATTCTCGAATCATGGTCCCGGACCGCTGAGTCTACCGCGTCGGAGGCGACAACCGGAATCGTCTCGAGATGAATGCCACAATACTATCATAACCCGATAGTTAATAAGCACAATCAAGAAACCCCGCACCAAACATCGCAGATACTAACACGCGTAGCGTCTAACAACTTTTACTTATCAAAGCAACAAGAAAGTATTACAAGGCTATCACGCCAATCTGATCAAGTTATTCACCTGAGGTACTTTCTACTAACAAGTTGAATTATCTATCCCCAGTACTTCACATTAAAATCTTAAAAAAGATGCATTTCTTTCACATAAGTCACCTGATACGTAGTATAAAATAGAGTATTGTCCTTTTAAGAAAACCAAAACTCTTACCTTTGTAAAATCAAGTATGACATTATTTTCCAAGCGTCGAGTTTGCCTAATTTCAAATGTTCACGTTTCTTATTTTAGAAAGGTTTATGATTCATAGTCTTATTCATTTAAGAATATAATTCTCTTTTAAACAATCACGAGAAACATAAGCCTTATATGTGAGTAGGATATTCTTGTTTATAACAATCTTTATTCAATGACCGTGATCTAGGAAATATCATTTTGTCGTCTTGGCTTACATGCGGATGGAAGTTTCTCTTGGTTTTAATAATACTTAATTGTTCAAAACATTTCCTTTTAATGTACTGCGATGGTTTGTCGATACGTCACGATTTCCAAAATCGATAAAGCGTTCTTAAGCGTTATACCTAACTTCCCGTAAAGCTAGTATAACTCTTAAGTTCTCAAAACCAAGTATTACTTCTCTTTCAAAGCGATTTGAAATCTTTTGAAATACTTCAAATTCTTTATAATCACATCAAGCGATTATAAACAAATCATTTACCTTTTAAAGACGCGAGGTGTTTTCTTATCTACGTAAAGGCATTATAACCAACTTCCCATAAAGCGTTATAACACTTTATGTTTTAAACCATCGAATACATTTAGCACGTATGCGTCTCTGGTACTACATAGTTCACATATCATGCTAAAGAGATAGGAAGAGGTTCGCATACCTCGCGACGATTATCGACTAATAGCAAAATGCTCAAGTACCTCAATAGTCGGCTACTCGTAGCCACGTAGATCGCGCCACGTGATACGTCCGCTATAAGGCCACGCAGTGACATTAACATTTAGGTCTCGTCGTAGAACCTACGAGAAAATTCGACACCACACAGCGTAAATCTCCTCTATCGAGTGCTGCGAGCCAACCGACCGAGGGGTTTATACATCTAACCTGCGGGTACAATTCTACTCCAGATGCTACTACTGAGTCTCTTATGTCTGATCTATGTAATTCTGATTCGATTCTTCGAGCTTAAGTCGAGACATTGCCACAAGCTATGTTGATTATATATATATAGTATACTTGACTATATACTCTCTGACATGTAATATCCAATTACAATAGAGACAAGATAATTACCTCGATAAGCCCGTAATTATCCAAGTATAAAGTCGATCTGGGCAATCGTTTAGCTCGACTCAGCGCTCGACCCGGCTCTAAACCACCTTAGAAGTTCTAACCAAACACACCTGATACTCAGCGGTATGGAGATTTTCCTAGGGTTACGGTTTTCTTGTGGGAAGTATAATAGTATTTTACGGGCTTTTCGTATAGGTATAACCTTAGAATACAACAAGGTATAGGGCTAAGGTAATTTGGGCATTATATGATACTTGGAGGTATTTCTATACCTGAGGGGGTATTATCACAGCAACTAGGCTGGGGTACCCGGCTAGCACCTCAGGAGGGGGTGTCTGCCCGCCGGCCTGCCAGCTGGGAGACTCTCGACGAGGGGAGGGAGGGCTCTCGGCCAAGACACCACGCTAAGGGGAAGGAAGAAGCTTTCAAGACTTAGGCAATTTGTGAATGAATTAGTCTTCCAAGGGAGGGTATTTATAGCCAAGCCAAGGCCAACCAATGGCGAATCTAGCCAAGTGTTAGGCAAGTGTAGGGCCAAGATTCACCCGTGTGTACCTAGCGACTTGCACACAAAATATCTACGAAAAATATCTCCCATGAAGCCTTTGATCGTCCGTTGTGCGCCCGGCGCTTCGATGTGAGGTGACCGTATCGCCCTCCGTTGGTCCAAAATGTTCGTCTCTCGGAAAAATCATAAAAATACTTAATGACATGGCGGAAATTCCCTACGAAGGCGTGAAAGCGTTTAGTCGAAAGCGACTCTAGCAGGGTGTTGTGCACAAACATATTTCGGCCCGAAAGGTGCCACGTGGGGTGACACGTGTCGCCCCGATTAAATCAAAATATTTCGTCTTAGAAAATATCCAGCGGCCAAAATCTCAAAATCAGCGGGCCCCTGGCAGTAAATTTCTTAGTGGGCCCAGCGTGACCATTTTCGAAAATAAAATTCCATAATTCTCTAATATTCGGGAAGTCAGAATACCGTCACGGGAATCGATTCCCAGCGAACCTTTTCCTTCACAAACGGAAACTTTTAGTGGAAAAAATCGCCTCTTTCTTCCTTTCGATCTTTCATGCGTATTCTCGTGCGTGCGTCCTCGCATACATACCACGGAACTACGGGGTATAACACAATTTCCACGGAAAATCGGATGGCGCCTCGCTGTGTTTACTAACTTTGCCACGCTTTTTCAAGGCGAATCTGATAACGACCACGTTTAAGGCCCGATCAATGAAATCAACAATGAGGATTACCGCTACTAGGCGTGTAAAATTCCGCCCAAGCGATATCAAATTAAAACAACACTAGGCCAATTCGGCTGGCAGGTACAATGATATCAATTCTTATCGATTTCTATTTGATCCAAGTTATTAGCCTAACGTGATATCAAGTCGCGTTTGATTATAACAACGATTTCTTCAAGTAAGTAACATGCGGCGATTTCTAATAAGCGACCAATTAGTAATCCAATTTTCAAGTGGCTTGCGCAACTTTTGGATTAAGCTACTAGCGATCCATAATACTTATAAACTTGACATACCAACTTATGCTATCAGCGTATAAAGCTAACAACAATGATATAAACACGTAATCTTGTAACACCTTAAAGACAAGATTATACCTTAACGATTCTTAATCGATTCCAAATCCGAAGTCGCTCCTTAGTAGTTTAGAGCCTTTCCAGACAACGATCCGACATTGAGACCACTTAGAATCGTACGATAACTTTCAATCAAAACCTAGAAAGACCATTAGGTTTTAGTTTTGCGACTAACAGTAAACTACCTTTTTCCAAGATTTTCTATTGAGATATGCTTACACTACCCTCAAGAACCTTGGTTTAAAGTGGGAGATTATTGGACAACAAACAAAATTTTTTCTTTTCTTACATGTGAGAACAGAGAGCTAGCAAGGTGAGTTCTTCAATTTTCATGAAATTTTCTAAGTGTTGGACACACTCTTGCTACTAGTAGTGTTATATAGCACCTGGAGGTCAAGATATGAACAATTGGGTGGCTTGGATGAGGTCTTAGCAAATATCAAGCCTTAGTGGGTCCGTTGACTTGGTCGATATTGTCAAGCTCACTACATTGCAAGACTTGTCTTCCTAACAAGTCAAATGACCCTTGTGCCCATCTGATCGTCGAGACAATCTATAAGGGGGTGACGCGTGTCGCCTCCCTCCCGTTAAATCCTGATATCGTTTCAAACAATTCGTAATTAGATAAATTTTACAAGTCTCAAATCTTGCTTTGTGAGTTCTTACGTGCGTTCTTAAAATATGTCTGTAAATACGGGGTGTAACACAGCGCTCGGCGGTATTTATGGATTTGATAAGCGGGTGTTCAAGCCATTTTGGATACATTTGTGATAGTATTCATTGATGACATTACGGTTTATTCGCGGACGAGCGAGGAGCATGCGAATCACGAGGGCGGTACTTGGGGTTCTCGGGCCGGCAATTGTCGCCAAGTTCTCCAAGTGTGAGTTTTGGTTTGCCTCGATGGCATTCTGGGGCATATTATTGGGTGATGGTGTTGGTGGATCGACAAAGATTGAGCGATCAAGTCTTGGCGAGACATACTACTCGGCCAAGTGCGCTTGATTTCTTAGAGTGTGAGTTATTATCGTAGGTTTGTGGAAGCGGTTTGCCCGATTACGGACCGTTGACTAGGTGACTCGAGAAGGTAGCCAAGTTCCGGTGGGCGAGGCTTGCGAGAAGGGTTTCCGATTCTTGAAGGAAAGGTTGACTCTGACTCGTTCTTACTCTTCTGAGGGTTAGGCAGATGCGTGATCTATTGTGATGCCTCGGGTATCGGGTTAGGGTGTGTTTTGATGCGGCACGACAAGGTTATAGCCTATGCTTCCGGCGATTCTGGAAGCATGAGAGAATTACCCTACCGCGACTTAGAGTTGGCGCGATCATTCATGCCTTGAAGATTTGGAGACATTATTTGTATGGGGTTCGTGTGGATATTTATACAGACCACGAGAGCCTCGGTATATCTTGAGCGAGAGGAGGTGAACTTGCGGCGAAGGCGGTGGTTAGAGTTCTTTGAAAGATTATGATGTTGATATTACATACCATCGGGGAAGGCAGCGTAATTCTTGATGCCTTAGTCGTAAATCGATGGGGAGCACATCGGAGAGTACTGACGGAGAGCGAGGACATAGTCGTCGAGATCCACGATTAGCGAGCCTTGGGGTTCGATTGATCGATATCGATGATAGTGAAGTGCGGGTTTGTGAGTTGCGAGTCTTCCATCGTTGATGAGGTGAAGGCGGCGATTTGAGACCCGATGTTGATGCGGTATCGAGATGCGGCTCTTGGGAGGAGAGAGTCTATTTGAGGTAGCGCCTGATGGGCTGCTAAGATTTGAGGGCCGGTTATGTGTTCCCGATGTGAAAGGACTTCGTTAGCAGATTTTGGGAGAGGAACACAGTGCTCGTTATTCTATTCATCCGGGGTTGACCAAGATGTACCATGACCTCAGATGTTTGTATTGGTGGGATGGCACGAAGAGGGCGTGGCGAGTTTTGTTGCCTGATGTCCTAATTGCCCGGGTCAGTCGAGCACGAGGCGGTGGATTATTGCGAGGCTATTGAGATTCCGACTTGGAAGTGGGAGGTGATCAACATGGACTTTGTTACGAGGTTACCTCGTACTCGGAGGAAATGCGACTCCATTTGGGTTATTGTTGTGGTGCGAAATCAGCCCATTTCCTTCGATCGGGGCGGCGTTTTGGTGAGACTATGCGGTGTACATCGAGAGATATTGTGAAATGCGGTGTCGATGTCGATTATATCGATAGAGCCCATTTCGGCTAACTTACGGAGGTCTTTCGGAAGGGTTTAGGGACCTGGTGAGTCTCGTCTGACATTTCATCCTCGGGCCAAGCGAGCGGCGGGCGTACTATCGGACAACGAGGATATCTTTGCGAGCTGCGTGATTGATTCGAGGGTAGGGGAGGATCATTTACCTCTTGTGGAATTTGCTTATAACAACATCTACCATTCCGGTATCTGAGATGGCACCATCGAGGCTTTATATGGCGGAAATGTAGATCGATTGGTTGGTTCGGCGTGGGCGAGTGCGATTAGTTGGCGGACTTGGTTGTGGTGTGGATAAGGTGAAGCTTATCCGGGAGAAGGCTATTAATGCTTCGAGTCGGCGAGAAGTCATATCACGGATAATCGGCGTCGGCATTTGGAGTTTCGGTGAGCGATTGGAGTGTTCTTGAAGGTGTCACCCTTGAAGGTGTGATGAGATTCGGTAAGAAGGAAACTTCGGCCCAAGGTACATTGGGCCCTACCAGATCGTCCGTCGAGTAGGCAAGGTTGCCTATGAGTTGGATCTGCCTTCAGAGTTAGAGGCTGTACATCCGGTCTTTCATGTTTCTATGTTGCGGAAGTGTATCGGAGATCCAGCGAGAGGTTTCCCTGCTAGTGAGGTCCAGGTGACAGAGGGGTTATCGTATGAGGAGAGTCCCATAGCGATACTCGATCGCGGTCGACGGCTGCGGACGAGGATGTGGCTTAGTCAAAGTCTTGTGGAGGAATGATAACCGGGAGGAGATGACTTGGGAAGCGGAGGAGGACATGTTGAGGAAGTATCCTCACTTATTCCCTACACCTTCAGGTAATTCTTTTCCCCTACTTGTCAAGTTTTAATTGAAGTATTTGTTTTGTGTAAATGCTATTATGTGGCCATGTGTGGCATTTTTGGTATGTCGGGGTTGTGAAAGGAAACTATGTCGCTAATTATAAGTTTGACTCCGAAAGAACATTCGGGGACGAATATTTCTAAGGGGGAAGAATGGTACACCCCGTGTTTTAACAGGATATGTTTTAAGAACGTACGTAAGAACTCACAAGTGTTAAGATTTGAGGCTTGTAAAAATTTATCGGAATTATGAAATTGTCGGAAAATGAATATTGTGGCGAATGGGAGGGCGACACGTGTCACCCCCCCCTTATTGTTGCCTTGGACGAAAATGTCATGGCCAAAATGGTCATTGACCATAGTCTTAGATGGAAAGTCTTGCAAGTAGTGAGCTTGAGAATTTTGACTAAGTCAAAGGGTCCACAAAGTCTTGATATTTAGTAAGACCTCATCCAAGCCACCCATTTGGTTGCATCTTGACCCTCCATTGTGCTATATAATACTAGTAGTAGCAAGAGTGAGTCCAACACTTAGAAAATTTTCAAAAAATTTGAAGAGCAAGAGCTACTAGCTCTCGGGTTCACTCTCTAAGAAAAAGAAAAAAATTTGTTTCTTGTTCATTATGCTCCCCACTTTAAACCAAGGTTCTTGAGTGTATTGTAAGTGTATCTCAATAGAAAAATCTCGAAAAAAGATAGTTTTTGTATTAGTCGCAAGGTGAAAACCTAGTTGCTTTCTAGGTTTTGTTTGGAAGTTTTAAGGAAATTTGTTGGTGTTGTTCTAAGGGTCTCAACTATCGGATTGAAGTGTCTTGAAGAGGCTCTAAGTTGCTAAGGAGCGACTTCAGACTTGGAGTTGGATTAAGATTCGTTAAGGTATAATCTTGTCTCTTAAAAGTGTTACAAGATCATATATATATATCGTTTGTTGTTAACTTTACATGTTGCTAGCATGAAGTTGATATGTTGAAGTTTATAAGTATTATGGATTGCTTGTAGCCTTAAAAATCCGAAATGTAATGTAAGCCATGTGAAGTTGGATTACAATTTGGTCGCTTACTAGAATCGTCGCATGTTACTTACTTGAAGATTATAGTAGTATAATCGATTGCGACTTGATATCATGTTATGCTAACGATTTGGATTGAAATGGAAATTGGATAAGAATTGGTATTGTTGTACTCTATATGGCCGAAATTGGACTAATAGTTGTGTTAGTTTGATATCTTTTGTGGGGCGGAATTTTACACGTCTAGTAGGCGTGTAATCCCCTATTGTTGATTGCATTGATTGGGCCTTAAATGTGGCGTGTTTGGTTATTGTATTATGTTACACCCCGTAAGTCCAGGACATGTATAAGAGAATGTACGTAAGGAATCAAGACTTGAAAATTGGTACGAAAGGAAGAATTGTTTTTCCGACAGAAAATCTTCGGGACGTCGGAAAGGAAAACTGTTCGTTGTTGAGAATTGGATTCTCAAAATGCATTATTTGAAGAGTATGGAACCTATTACCATTATGGAAATTTATTTTTACGGATTTGGTCACGTGGGGCCCACCCGAGGAATTTTACGTTTTGTGGGGCCGAGGTTCTGAGAATTTTATGGGCGAATGGGAGGCGACACGTGGCACCTCCCATGGCTTAGTCGATTTATGCAAAGGGCAAAGGGTCGTTTGACAATTGTGTAGATGAGAAAGTCTTGCTAAGTTAGAGCTTGAGATTGTTGACGAGTCGACTTGTCACTGGGCTTGATCCGTATGATCTTCATCTAGCCTTCCATTTGGTTTTATCCTAGCCTTTGATTTATTTATATATACTACTACTACTACTAGTAGTAGGAATCTTCCACTTAGAAAAAATTGAAGAACATTTGTTCTTGTTCTTAGGAGCTCTCGGCGAAGGGGCTTTTGAGAGAAGAAATTTTCGTTTGTGGTTCATTAGCCACAAGACTTTAAACCAAGGTTCATGAGTGTATTGTAAGGATATCTCGATAGAAAAATCCGGAAAAGGTAGTTTTACGTATTAGTCATGGCGGAAACTTAAGGGGTTCTTGACTTTGAAGTTGGAACTTGAAGATGGGTTCTTGTAGGCTTAGGAGTGCTTGGGTGGATTGGAACTTAAGGAAATGAGCTAAGAATTGCTAAAGCGCGACTTTGAATCTTGGAAATTTTAAGGGCTTGGAAAGGTATAAATCTTGTCGTTTTAGCAATTAAAGATTTCTTATTGTTGTAGCTTTGGATTTTAGCAAGCATGGAGTATATGTGTTGAAGTTTTATAAGTGTTATGGATTGTTGTAGCCTAAAATCCGAAATGACATATTAGCCATTTGAAGTTGGATTACAAGTTGGTGCGTAGTTAGAATAGTCGCGTGTTACTTACTTGAAGATTATAGTAGTTATAATCAATTGCGACTTGATATCATGATATGCTAACAACTTGGATTGAAAAGGAAATTGGATAAGAATTGGTATTGTTGTATCCTAGATTGCCGGATTTGGCCTAATAGTTTGTATTAGTTTAATGTCAATTGTGGGGCGGAATTTTACGTATTGTAGGCGTGTAATCCTTTGATTGGTTGTTGTTTTGAGCCTTAAATGTGGCGTGTTGGTTGTGTATTCGGCGCTTGAAAAGGTGACAAAGTGAGTAGAAACAAAGGAAGTCTTTGGATTTTCCGTAGAATTAGAGGCCAGTATACTTAGTATTATTCTCGTTAGAGACTAGAAGTTGATAGTCTTGTTGTGACCATTATAGGTTGACAACCTGCGTCTGGCGTATTCGCAGCTTGTGGATTTAGTCGAAAGGTATGTGAACTATCTCCTCTTCTAGCATGATTCCTTAAGATCGAGAAAATCGTCCTACTCGTAAATGATCCGTTCCTTGGTTGTATTTGGATTGCCTAAAATAGAATTTGTTCTATGTACTTCTTGAGTGTACTTTGATCTTTAAATTGTAAGTTGTATAATCCATTTCCTTAGTGAAGTTTGGATTCTTAAAAGTGAAAGTATTTTACTTAATGTACATAGAGTCTTGAAAAGGAAGTGGTTTTCAAACCTTTTGGCTAGTGCCTTAGTTCCAAAACCTAAAGTCATTATAATGACTTTAGAAGTCAAAGTGATTTACTTAATTGTTTTAAAGAGGAGAAATGACATGATTTATGAAGTAACTTGTTTAAAAGGTGTGAGTTACTTGAGGTTTAAAAGTAGAAGAAACTTGTTTTCTAAATATTAAGAGACTTGAAGTATTTTGGAAAGTTAAGAACTTGATTTATAAGTATGTGATACTTGGTTTTAAGTATAAGTCTCTTAGTTATAAAAAGGAATGAATATGTCTAAAACCATAAAGGGTTATAATGGCTTTATGGGAAGTTGGTTATAACGGCTTTATGGAAGGTTAAGAAAGTTGTCTATTTTGATTATTGGGCATAAGTTGCCTAGATTGTGAAAATTTGAAGCTACTTGATTTCAAGCTTTGAAATGAGTTTTCTAAAAGTGTAGTAACTTACTTTGAAAAATAGACACACCTTGATACTACGGGTGTTAGTATCTTGGGATTTTACATAAAAATGAGTCTTTTGAAAAGAATGTACGTACGTAGTACTTTGGCTTGTTAAATGAGAATTATTCTATTTGTGCCTTGATAAGTACTTTGGCTTGTTAAATGAGAATTATTTTATTTGTGCCTTGATAAGTACTTTGGCTTGTTAAATGAGAATTATTCTATTTGTGCCTTGATAAGTACTTTGGCTTGTTAATTGAGAATTGCCTATGTGTGCTGGTGATAGCCTTTGAGTGCAAGTATTATGTTTTATTGCGTTGCCGCGACTCTCGGTTGGAGGGCCGGCTGTCTTGTTGTAACTTACTTGGACGTACCGACAGTGATGTGTGTAACGACCCGTTCCGGGGCCCGTTACTGGTGCCTTACCGGGCACCTAGTAATCTGACATCGAGAAAACGGCGGAAAATAAAACATGAGTCATGAAACAAGAGATATAATAATAAGCAGGCCAACCAAAGCGGTTGCCTTGGTATATCATAAAACACGAGCAGTTTAATCCTTTACAACCACACTTGCGCGACTACTGGACCTCTAAGATTTACAGCGACTATGGCGGAGACGGGGCCGCCGTACCACGAATGTACAAGAACCTACCACTCGGGAACACGTACCAAAGATAAGCCTCAGAAAGCGGAGCTTGTCTGTTGACTGTGATCCTAAGGCGGGGATCACGGCCGATGTACCTCACTGCGGCATGAGCGCGGCCGAAGGAAGTCGATGCAGTACAGTATGTGGCGTAAAAAATCTTGTAATGAAATCATACTAGTCTATATAAAGCGAGGAGCATGTATGATAGCCAAACTCTGATTCCTGACATAAAGCGATCGTATCGATCGGGGACTCGCGCCTCAGTCATCACTCGAATATAACTATGGGTCTCGCGCCACAGCATCAATCATGTTCGCGTCGTGGCGCGTGCCGGAATTCTGCATCGGTGTAGACATGTCCATGATGCAACAATAATACCAATGCCCAGCCCCGTGCCGGAATTCTACCTCGGTGTGAACGCGTCCGTGTGGCATCATGATAATATCTTTGGGTGATCAACCTGCGCGTAACGCGTGCCGAATTCTACCTCGGTGTAGACATGTCCATGTAACCACAATAACAATATATCGGGTAATCAACCCGACCGCGTAACGCGCATGCCGGAATCTGCGTCGGTGTAGACATGTCCATGTGACATCAGCAATGAGGCGATAATCAAAATGGAAACATACGTGGAATTCTCCGTCGCGCCGGCGTCGAAGTAAGTTCTCGACAAGTCGGCCGGCCTCTGTCGAGAGCGGTAACTGAAATACCACGCTTGCACAAGGCTATAATCACTGGCATAGGCAAGTTTCACGACAACAAGCATGGCGAGTTTCACAATGACAAGCATGGCGAGTTTCACATGACAAGCGTAGGCAAGTTTCACCTGACTCGAAGTACTTTCATTTTATGCCAAAGTCGGGTTTTAATCCCAAAGTACTACATCATTAAGTTCTTTTAAAGAGATCCATTACTTTTATAAAAGTCACCCGATACGTAGTATTAGAATGACCAACCCGTTTCCTTTTCAAAATCAAGTAACAACATTCTTTTCCTAAGTTCGGTTTGCCTAGTTTGATTACTCGAGCTTCTCATTTTGGATGATTTCATAGTTCCCAAAAATAATCACTTGATTCCTTATTAGAACAATTGAGTAACATATTTCATATATGTGAGAAGTTTATTCTTTTTTATAACGATCTTATTACATCAGCCCTCATCTAGAAAAAGTCATTTCATTTTGTCTCATCTTAACACATGCGGATGGAGGTTCTCTTGGTTTTAATACAATGCGTCATTATTGATACATTTTCCTTTATTAGCATTTGCGGTGGTGCAGCCGATACGTTACGATTTCGAAATCGGTAAAACATTATCCCTTTAAAAACCAGTACTCATTACTCACGAATGAGGTTTCTGCAACGTCCACGTTAACAAATAAGTTAAGTCTCTTAACTTCTAACATCGATAAACCATTTTCACTACGTAAGGTCGTTATAACTAACTTCCCGTAAAGCTATTATAACACCTATGTTTTAAACCAACCAAATCACTTAGCACGTATGCGTCTGCGTACTACATAGTTCCAACAATCATGCTAGAAAAGATAGGAAGAGGTTCGCATACCTGCGCGATTTATCGACAATAGGCAAAATGCTCCAGTATTACAACGCACTGGCCACTTTCCACTCGCCAGGTAGAATACGCTACTCTCGATCTTTCACTATAAAGGTCTGGCGTCTATTAACCCCAAAACACAAGTTCCCGTTTTCTCTGAGAAAATTCGGCGACCTCACACCTGCAGCGTAAATCTCTCCTCTAACAGGCGGATACGAAGCTTGACGGGGGTTTACATCTAACGGGCGTGTACAATTCTACGATAATACTACACAAGTCTCTTTGTCTGATCTATGTAAATCTGATTCGATTCTTTATTCTTGAGCTTAAGTCAAAAGACATTGCCTGATAATGTTGATTCTATATATAGTATACTTGACTATATAATCTACAACATGTAATCTCGATTACAATAAGGGGACAAGAATATTTACCTCGACAAGCCCAAAATTATCAGAGATAAAAGTCGATCTGAGCAAGGTTTAGCTCTACTCGTGCGCTCGATCCGCTCAAACAACCGCCAGAAGTTACAACCAACTGCTCAAATCTTGACCAACCATGAAGATTTCCTTAGGGTTTCGGTTTGAGACTAAAGGACAAAGGTAGTATTCAGGACTCTACGTATAGAGGTATCTTTGGAATACTACAAGGTACAAGGCTAAGGTATTTTGGGCATTATAACAATACTAGGAGAAGTATTTCAATACCACGAGGAGGGTATTATCACGAAAACAACTAGGCTAGGAGGTACCATGTTGCACAAAGGGGAGAACCCCTCGGCCAAAACCACGAAAAGGGGAGGAGGCTGCCGGCTATGAGCTCGCAAAGGGGAGAGAGGGTTTGAAGACTTGGAAGTTTTGGAATGGATGAAGTCTTCGCACTTAGGGGGTATTTATAGCAAAACTAAAGGCGAACCAGGGCGAAGATCCTTCCAAGTGTATAGCAAGTGTAAGGGCAAGATTAAGCCAAGTGCACTAACCTACTCCTGAAAACATGCCCGCAAAACAATGCAAACAAGGCCAAAACAAGGCACAAAACAAGGGAGGAAGGCGTCCCGCACTGCCAAACCGCCACTTGAGGGTGACAAGTGTCACCCTCTCGTTAACCCCAGATGTTTAAATCGCTCGGAAAAATCCGCAAAAATACAAAGCGACATAGTCGAATTTTCCCCTCGCAAGTTATGCAAGCGTTTAGTCAACGACTGTCGGGTGTTGTGCACAAGGTAAATTCGGCCAAGGGTGCCACGTGGGGTGACACGTGTCGCCCCGATTCATGAATATTTCGTCTTAGAAAATATCAAAATCGGAAATCTCAAAAACAAAGCGGGCCTTACAAAGCGTAAATTTCTCCGTGGGCCCAGTGACCATTTAGAAAATAAAATCTCAAAATTCTAATATAATTTAAGAAGCCCATATACCAAATCTGGGAATCAATTCTCATTAACGAACCTTTTTCTTCACAAATTACAGGAAACTTTTAGTCGAAAAACTCGCGTCTTTCTTTCTTTTCAAAATTTACATGCGTACTCTAAATGCGTGCGTCCTCACATACATACCACTGCAACTACGGGGTATAACATTCTCCCCTCGCCAGAAACATTCGTCGAATGTTCCTTCTCAATCGGATAACGATAAAGTTCCTCTAACGAGTTGCAGCGCCACGGCAGCGCGAAATAACCTGCGTCCTCTTCTTTCCTTACTCGTCGTGCCGCTTCCGAACACTTGAACTCTCGGTCGTACCATACTTGATCATTACTTCCGTTCGAAAATCTGCGAGTCGCTACCTCGAACTTGGTCATCTTACTAACCTCAAGCTTCTTTAAGGCCATTCCGGCCTTCACGAACGCTACGGTCGAGCGCGTCCACGAACTCATCGATGGTCACACAAACTTGGGCCTAGCATCCTCGTGACCCTACCACCTGGCGGGACCACCCAGAACTGACCCACCCCAAGCCGGGTTCTGGGTTGACCGCAAATGGTCCTCGGCCCGACCCCGACGCGCCAAACTCTTGTTCCGTCCGGAACAATCTTACTAATTCACGTCATGAAAGCTACCACTTCCGTCTCACACTACCGGACTTATCACACAAATAAATCCCACGTACTACTACTGCGATAAGGGTCAAAAATAAATCTTCAACTCGAGGCGACCTTACCACAGGTCTCGATCGTGACATAGTCTAAGGTTCGCACTTACCGTGCCGTCGTATCCTCCCGACTAAGCATGTTTTCTAACTCACGATAACACAGCGCTATTCGTACATAGCACGTAATAATGAGACCATTATAACAAGCATACCAAAACTCTAGAGGTTAAGGATATGCACGAAGCTACGCTCGCTCTAATCATAGGCACGCCTGCGAGTAGCATGTATGAAAGCGATGAACCAGCCAGCGATCCGGTAGGGTGAGTCGTAACATCCGTGCTACCCTTGGTGGACAGTTCCTCACAAAATGGCCTGTTGGCGCCAAAAATAACAAGCTCCTGGCACACGACACTCCCGAAATGCGGTCTACCACATCGACCACAGAGGTAGGGGTGACGCGTCTGCCAACACCGCACTTCCTGAAACACGAACCCTTGGAGCCACGACACGCTCCGAATACTCTGAAGGTTGTGGAGGACCACTGCTGGCGGAGGTACAAAACTAGTATCTTCTTGAGGCGGTCCGCCTCGAAAGTCACCAAAGGACCTGTTGTTACGGCCTCTTGCGATCTTGGTCGTTCCGTCGACCTCTCGTGCCTCGCGTCGGTCGTGAGCTGCGTGCGGGCAATGTCCATGCGGTGAAGAGCTACTCTGAACATGCCTCGACATGTAATCATCGAGCCTGTAACATATCGGTGCACTCGATCCTCCATACTAGCTACTGTATTTGGGGCGTCACAGGGCGATGAGTCGAACTCCACATTGTACTCGAGCCGTCGCGCTCTGTCTAAGCATCAAAAATCTGGCCGGCCGTGCCTCGCCGTCTGCGGAGGCAAGAAGTGCGTGAGAAAGCCCGAAAACTCATCCCATCTGCTGGAGGTGCATGCTCTCCCGGAAAGCTCCGTGAATCAAACCAATCATTGCGGTATCACGCGGCCGATCACGAACAAGGTCGGACTCGGTCTCTGAAGCCTTGATCACCGCGTGATCGTGTAGCTGCGGATGAACTCCTGCGGATCATCCTCGAGCCTCGACCCGTAAAACTCTGGCGGGCTCTGACTCGAGAAAGTCCGTAGCCTCAAACTATCTGCTCGGGGTGAACGCTGGTGCTCTTTGGGCCAGGCTGCTGCGTCCGGCCTATCGCCATATCGGCCACGACCACGGCGGCAAGCCATCTCGCGTAACCCGTCTCCTGCGCCCGGGTGCGGCTGGAGGCTCAGTGCGTGGTCTCGGCGGCCATGCTGCGGCTCTAAGCTCTTTGGAATTTGGCGGCGTCCTGAAACCGCCGTCGAAGCCTGACCTCAGTCTTGTCAGGGCTGCGCCTCGTACTCCTCTGTATCTCACTAGCGGCACCCTCGGTGCCTTGCCCTCTGAGCTCTGGTTGCCTTCTAGCGGAGGCATAAGCGGTAAAGCGAGATCGTCGGAGGGTCGACTTACAACCTGACTCTAAGGCGCGATCTCGGAATGAGAAGAATGAAACCGATCCTAAATGTCCTGCGACCTCACGATTATAGATGTGGTGCCTGCGACACGATAATCAAGACTTTACTAGACAGTGCGTAGACACTTTCAGAGGATTAAGCGCTCGATACCACTTTTGTAACGACGTTCGGGGCGTTCTTGGTGCCTTACCGGGCACCTAGTGATACATCGAGAGAAAACGGCGGAAAATAAAACATGAGTCATGAAACAAGATATAATAATAAGCAGGCCAACCAAGCGGTTGCCTTGGTATATACATAAAACACGAGCAGTTTAATCCTTTACAACCACGCGCGGCGATACTACGGACCTCAAGATTTACAGCGACTATGGCGGGGCGGGGCCGCCGTACCACAGAATGTACAAGAACCTGACTCGGGAACCGCATGCAAAGATAAGCTTAGAAAGCGGAGCTTCCCAATCTGTGGCGTGATCCTAGGCGGGGATCCACGGCCGATGTACCTCTACTGCGGCATGAGCGCGGCCCCGAAGAAGTCGATGCAGCCAGTACAGTATGTGAAAGCTGTAAAAATGCGTAATGAAATCATACTAGTCTATATAAAGCGGGAGACATGTATGATAACGCAAACTCTGATTCGCGACATAAAGCGATCATGTCGATCGAGGACTCGCGCCCTCAGTCATCACTCAAATATAACTATGGGTCTCGCGCTCCGCATCAATCGTGTTCGCGTCGTGGCGCGTGCCGGAGGTCTGCATCGGTGTAGACATGTCGTGATGCAACAATAATACCAATGCCCGTAGCCACGTGCCGGAATTCTACCTCGGTGTAGACCGTCCGTGTGACATCAACAATAATATCTTGGGTGATCAACCTGCGCGTGGCTACATGCCCGAATTCTACCTCGGTGTAGACATGTCCATGTAACCACAATAACAATATATCGGGTAATCAGCCCATTGCGTAACGCGTGCCGGAATCTTTGCGTCGGTGTAGACATGTCCATGTGACATCAACAACAAGGCGATAATCAAAATGAAACATACGTGGAATTCTCCGTCATTTGCGGCCGCGTCGAGTAAGTTCTCGACAAGTCGGCCGGCCTCATCGAGGCAGCGGTAACCTGAAATACCACACGCACAACAAAGGCTATAAATCGCGGCATAGGCAAGTTTCACAACAACAAGCATGGCGAGTTTCACAACAACAAGCATAGGCAAGTTTCACACCAACAAGCATAGGCAAGTTTCACCTGACTCAAAGTACTTTCATTTTATGCCAAAGTCGGGTTTTTAATCCCAAGTACTACATCGTTAAGTTCTTTTAAAGAGATCCATTACTTTTATAAAAGTCACGATACGTAGTATTAGAATGACCAACCCGTTCCTTTTCAAAATCAAGTATGACATTCTTTTCCTAAGTTCGGTTTGCCTAGTTTGATTACTCGAAGCTTCCGTTTCGGATGATTTCATAGTTCCCAAACTTAATCACTTGATTCCTTTTTAGAACAATTGAGTAACATATGTCATATATGTGAGTAGTTTATTCTTGTTTATAACGATCTTATTACAATGACCATGATCTAGAAAATGTAATATCATTTTGTCTCGTCTTAGCACATGCGGATGGAGGTTTCTCTTGGTTTTAATACAACCGTCATTATTCAATACATTTTCCTTTATTAGCATTTGCGGTGGTGCGTCGATGCGTTACGATTTCGAAATCGGTAAAACATTATCCTTTAAAAACCAAGTACTCATTACTCGCGAATGAGGTTTCACTGCAATCCACGTTAACAAATAAGTTAAGTCTCTTAACTTCTAACATCGATAAACCATTTTCACTACGTAAGGTCGTTATAACTAACTTCCCGTAAAGCTATTATAACACCACATGTTTTAAACCAACAAATCACTTAGCACGTATGCGTCTACCGTACTACATAGTTCACAACAATCATGCTAGAAAAGATAGGAAGAGGTTCGCATACCTCGCGGCGATTTATCGACAATAGGCAAAATGCTCCAAGTATTACAACGCGCACTGGCCACTTTCCACTCGCCGAGTAGAATACGCTACTCTTAGTACTTTCACTTTATAAAGGTCTGGCGTCTATTAACCCCAAAACACAAGTTCCCGTTTTCTCTGAGAAAATTGGCGCCTACCCCGCCACGGCGTAAATCTCCTCTCTGAGGCGGCTACGGCCAACCGAGGGGGTTTACCGTCTAACGGGCGTGTACAATTCTACGATGATATCTTACCGCAAAGTCTCTTGCAATACGATCTATGTAAATCTGATTCGATTCTTTATTCTTGAGCTTAAGTCAAAAGACATTGCCACAATAATGTTGATTCTATATATAGTATACTTGACTATATAATCTACAACATGTAATCTCCAATTCTGATAAGGGGACAAGAATATTTACCTCGACAAGCCCAAAATTATCCGAGATAAAAGTCGATCTGAGCAAGGTTTAGCTCTACTCAAATGCGCTCGATCAGCTCCAAACAACCGCCAGAAGTTCTAACCAACTGCTCAAAATACTTGACCAACATGAAGATTTCCTTAGGGTTTCGGTTTGAGACTAAAAAGGACAAAGGTAGTATTTAGGACTCACGTATAGAGGTATCTTTGGAATACTACAAGGTACAAGGCTAAGGTATTTTGGGCATTATAACAATACTAGGAGAAGTATTTCAATACCTGAGGAGGGTATTATCTGAAAACAACTAGGCTAGGGGTACCCATGTTGCTTGTGCAAAAGGGAGAGGAACCCCTCGGCCAAAACCACACGAAAAGGGGAGGAGGCTCTCGGCTATGAGCTCACAAAGGGGAGGAGAGGGTTTCAAGACTTGGAAGTTTTGGAATGGATGAAGTCTTCGCACTTAGGGGTATTTATAGCAAAACTAAAGGCCAACGAGGGCGAAGATCCTTCCAAGTGTATAGCAAGTGTAAGGGCAAGATTAAGCCAAGTGCACTAACCCTACTCCACAAAACATGCCACGAAACAATCGCCAAACAAGGCCAAAACAAGGCACAAAACAAGGGAGGAAGCGTCCCCGCGCACCCAAACCGCCACTTGAGGTGACAAGTGTCACCTCTCGTTAACCAAAGATGTTCGTCGCTCGGAAAAATCATAAAAATACAAAGCGACATAGTCGGAATTTTCCCTCGAAGTTATGCAAAGCGTTTAGTCGAAAAAGCGACTCTGTCGGGTGTTGTGCACAAAGGTAAATTCGGCGAGGTGCCACGTGGGGTGACACGTGTCGCCCCGATTCACCAGAATATTCGTCTTAGAAAATATCCAAAATCTGAAATCTCAAAAACAAGCGGGCCCAAAGCAGTAAATTTCTCCGTGGGCCCAGCGTGACCATTCAGAAAATAAAATCTCAAAATTCTAATATAATTTAAAAGCCCATATACCAAATCAGGAATCAATTCTCATTAACGAACCTTTTTCTTCACAAATTGGAAACTTTTAAAAAAAAAACTCATCTTTCTTTCTTTTCAAAATTTACATGTGCTCTCGTGCGTGCGTCCTCACATACATACCACTGCAACTACGGGTATAACAATGTGGGATTCACGGGTATCTTAGTTATTTGTAGTACTTGGGTTAAATTCCCGGATTTTTATAAAAGACCTGGTAGTGCTTATGTGTTGTTTGATGGTCGGTCGAGATAGGGTAAGAGTATAAGTGAGGGGTAAACCCCCAAGACACTATACCACCTTCTCCAGGGTAAGAGTATAAATGAGGGGTAAACCCCCAAGACATTATACCCCCTGCTTGTTTTGTTTGATGGTCGATCGAGATAGGGTAAGAGTATAAGTGTGGGGTAAACCCCCAAGACGCTATACCACCTTCTCTAGGGTAAGAGTATAAATGAGGGGTAAACCCCCAAGACATTATACCCCCTGCTTTACCACCTGCTCGTCTTCTCTTGCGTCTGATTTTTAGGACAGGTGGGACTTGGTGTTCATGTATGCCTATTGGCGTTATATTAAATCATGGACTGCTGGCAGTGAGGAAGGATTCCACGGGCATGATTGATGTTATGGGCGTGAGACCCATGGTTATATTCTAGAAATGACTTGAGGGCATGCGTCCCTGACTTGTTATCACTGCTTATGTGTTGTGTACTGTAGTTTGGCTATAAATACGTGTCTCTGTTTTGCTTAGTTATGATTTCATTCTGATACTTCTTTCACATACTTGGTACATTCTTGTCTTGACCCCGCCGAGAGGCTGCGTTCATCTGGCATGTTTAGGTCTTGATTTGGTGATGGGCATGTGTAGGACCACCTTTCGAGTTTTGGATAGCTCCTTGATTCGGGAGTTTATCTTTTTGGTATAAGTCTTCGATGAGCTTTTGTATAGTTATAGATGCAGCGGGGCCTTGTCCGTCATAGTTGATATAACTCTTAAGTGCGTATTCGTATGTGGGATTGGACTCATGTTGATGTAGTGTCTTTTATTATGTATATTATATGGCGGCTGAGTCGGCTTTGCCGCACACGTCGTTGGTTTAAAAAAAAATGAGGTGTTATTTAAATTCCGTAGTTTACTTGTGTTGTTAGGTAGAAGGGTGCCCAGGTAAGGCACCAGTCACGGGCCCGGGGTTCGGGGCGTGACATATTCAGCCTTGAAAAAGGTGGCAAAGTAAGTAGAAACAAAGGAGGTGCTGTCCGATTTTCCGTAGAATTTAGAGACTTTACACTTGTAATATCCTACGTTTGAAGTAAGGCGTTAATAGACATATTGTGGATATTATAGGTTGACATACTACGGGCGGGACATTGTACTTGGCAAGTGGTTTGACCCGAAGAGGTATGTAGAACTTTTCCTATCTTTTGAGCATGACTAGTTACACGTATATAGTACGGTGAGCGTCTGAATCTTGATATCCTTTACTAGTTTTATGAATGGTCAAGTCGGGTGAGTTAGGAGATTAACTCGCTTCTTTGAAAGTATTAAGGACGTCTTAAGTTTTATTAAAGTTAAGGGACTTGAAGAGTTTTAAAGTATGTGATACTTGTTCCGTTTTAAACGTATAAGTCCCTTGGATAGGAAATTGTATTTGGCTAAAGTATAAAGTGAATATAACGAATTTATGGGGAGTTGGTTATATTTTCTTTATGGAAAGATAAATGACTTGATGGTAATGAAAAGACAATTTTATTTTAAGGCATCAATTGCCTAAGGTTTTATAAGAAAATGAGTCACTTGATTTAGAAACCTAACTTTATTTCTAAAGGTATTGTGACTTGTCTTGAAAAGTAATTTTGACTTGATACTACGGTTGATAGTATCTTGGAAGTTTTATATGAAAGAGAGTCATTTTTAAAAGAGTGGAAGTATGTAGTACTTTGGGTTAAATTCCCGGATCTTTATAAAATACATGTTAGTGCCTTAAGTAAACTAAAATGAGAGTGTATGTGAACAAGAATAATAAGAAGTTAGGGGGATTCTTAACTTGCTTATATATTGTATGATAGCCGGTTTTGTGCTAGTGGTATATTATTCATTCTGGGTCATTCCGGGTTTGTGGCATTGCATATTAGTGGATTTGCTACCCGCGATGCGAGAATACCTAAATGCGAGTCCGCGAGGGCTTATGCGGGTGAAATAGTCCCGTGCGAGGCGGATCTGACCTATCACGAGAATACCTCATGCGAGGCCGTAAGGGCTTATGCGGGTGAAATAGTCCCGTGCGAGGAATACCACATGCGGGTCCACGCGACCTATGCGGGTGAAATAGTCGGGAATAGGATTGCTTAATGATCTTTGCGTGAGGTGGTCTGCTTTGATCGTGAGCTTCCTATTTTATATTGTAAGTATCCTACTATTTACTCTCATTGTTAGTAAGACCACGATGTCTTGTAATTTGATTATCATACATGTCTCGGCTTTGTTTTAAACCTATGATGTAATTCTGATATTTTCGATTTTACATACTTAGTACATATTGTGTCTTGACCCTTCCTCGAGATTTGTGTTCATCCGCGGTAGGGGTAGCGGTGGTGGATCCTCGTACTTAGGATCACTTATCGGGCGTCGAAACTCCGTTTCTCGGAGGCTTGTCTTTTAGTGCAGTCTTTCCACGATGTTGTAGATTTATGTACATTCGGGGTATGGCGAACCTGTCCATACTTTATTATTCTAAGTGCTGTAGTCACGTATTTGTGGTTTGGGTGTAGGCCCGAGTTATCTGATTTTCTTGGATTATGCATATTTTATGGGCGGCACTTATCGGCTAGCTTTGTGTTATTATTGTCTAAATGTTGTATGTTGTGTATGTTCATTGCTATTCTCGATGTATACGAGCAGGGTGCGGGTAGGGCACGATCAGCGACTTTCCCGGGTCGTGACATTTATGAATAGCCAAGTTGGGTGAGTTAGGAGATTAACTCACTTCTTTAAAAGTATTAAGGATGTCTTAAGTTTTTAAAGTTAAGGGACTTGAAGAGTTTTAAAGTATATGATACTTGTTTCATTTTAAACGTATAAGTCCCTTGGATAGGAAATTGTAATTGGCTAAGGTATAAAGTTAATATAACGACTTTATGGGAAGTTGGTTATATTAGCTTTATGGAAAGATAAATAAGGATAAAATGACTTGATTTAATGAAAGACAAATTGATTTAAGGCATCAATGGCCTAAGGTTTTATAAGAAAAGAAGTCACTTGATTTAGAAGTCTAATTATATTTCTAAAAGTATTGTGACTTGTCTTGAAAAATAATGGTGACTTGATGCTACGGTTATTAGTATCTTGGAAGTTTTATAATGAAAAGAATCATTTTTAAAAGAATAGAAGTACGTAGTACTTTGGGTTAAATCCCCGGATTTTATAATGACATGTTAGTGCCTTAAGTAAAATAAAATGAGAGTATATGAATAAGGCTAATAAGAAGTTAGAGGGATTTATTAACTTGCTTATTTATTGTCACGACCCGACCACGGGCATGGCCCAGTGCCTTACCGGGCACACTAGTGATCTGACATCGAGAGAAAAACCGGCGGAAATAAAACATCTGAGATATGAAACAAGATAAAAAGCAGACTAACCAAAGCGGTTGCCTTTTTGCATATATATACAAAAATTTGAGCAGTTACATCCTTTACAGCCACCTTGTGATACTACGGACCTCACAGAGTGTAACAACAACTATGGCGGGACGGGGCCCGCGTACCACAGATGTACAAGAACCTACAACTCGGGAAGCATGCAAAGATAAGCCTCGGGAGAAAGCGGGCTTCTGTCTGTTGGCTGTGATCACATGGCGAGGATCAACAGCGATGTACCTCACTGCGGCATGAGCGGCCCCGAAGGAGAGTCGATCTACAACGGTACCAGTATGTGGCGAAAATCGTAAATGAAATCATAGTAGTCTATATAAAGCGGGAGACGTTAATGATAGCAAACTACGATTACATAATATATAGCGATCCGCGTCGAAGTCGGGGACTCGCGCCTCAAGTCATAACTCAAATATAACTATGGGTCTCGTGCCCGACATCAATCATGCCAGTGGAACACCTTCCTATGCGATCTCGATAACCACGCGAGTACGCATGAACACGAGTCGCGCGTGTCGTAAAACCGTCTGAGGAAAGTCTGAAGGCTAACTACGGATACAAGCCGCGTCGTCAGCGGCGGGGCAAGTCGAAAGCCAACTACGGATACCAAAGCCGTACCAACAAATCTATATAACCATACCACGAAGGTGACCCGGGCAAGTCACGAAATCCAACTACCGGATACCACTGCGCCACGTGGCTGGCGGGCAATCACGAACTAACTACGGATACCAAGCGGAATCACGAGACCGTCCTGGCGAAAGCGGGGCAAGTCGAAGGCTAACTACGGATACCAAGCGAATCGGACACGACCTCGGGGCAAATCACGAGCCAACTACGGATACCAAGCGAATCGGTAAAACCTCGTGGAGAGCTAGTCCGTGGAATAATAATCACGAAGCGTGCGGTGGAATGCTCAAATCGCTGCGATGCGTTCAAGTAAGATCATAACAAATCAGCCCCTCGTGAGAGGCGCGGTGGTATAGAAATACAATACTAACGACAAGGCTATCACGCACAAACATAGGCAAGTTACACCTGACTCGAGGTACTTTCATTTTATGCCAAAGTCGGTTTTAACCCCAAAGTACTACGTGCGTTAAATTCTTTTAAAAGATCCATTTCTTTTACAAAGGTCACGCTTGCGTATTATCAAAATCGATGTTGACATTTTAAGTAAACCAAAACAACTTCCATACTTTCCTTTTTAAACCAAATTAAGACAATACCATGCCCTTTTTAAACCAAAACACTTTCCCTTTTAAAATCAAGTAACAACAGTCTTTTCCAAAAGTTCAAGTTGCCTAATTTCAAATACTCGAGTCTCTTATTTTGAAAGATTTCATAGCTCATAGTCTTAATCACTTAACAACGTAATCTCTTTTAAAACAATTTGAGTAACATAAGTCTATGTATGAGTAGGTTATACTTGTTTATGACAATCTTATTAAAGCAGCCATGATATAGGAAATCTAATACAATTTTGTCTTAGCTTAGCTTACATGCGGATGGAGGTTTCTCTTGGTTTGATAATAATTAATTAGTCAATACATTTTCCTTTATTAGCTTATTGCGATGGTTTGTTCGATACTTATTCTCATTTAAATCAATATAACTTATTCCTTTTTAAAACCAATTACCCATTTCTCATAAATGCGGTTTCACAACTTTTAACACAAACCAAGTCAGTAGCATTTCACGTGAGTCATTAATAAGTCGAGTCTCTTATCTTTTAAAAACCATGACCTATTTCTTTACCTCGTAAAGTTGTTATAACAAACTTCCCATAAAGCCATTATAACACTTTATGTTTTAAACCAACCTCTTCGTTTAGCACGCGTCGTCTACCGTACTACATAGTTTACACAATCATGCTAGAAAAGATAGGAAGGCGTTCACGTACCTCGCGACGATTATCGACAAATAGCAAAAAGCTCCAATCTTGTAATCACGCTGGCCTTTTCCACCGCCCGAGTAGAATACGCTACTCGCGATCTTGACCTATAATGGCCATAAAACGTCTATCAACTTCTGGATCTCTTCGTAGAACAATTCTAGGTAAACAATTCCTTATTCTACGGAAAATTCGGCAGCACCTCCCCCCCGAAACCACATAAATCACCTCATACTCGGGCGCTATCGGGCGACAACTCAGGGGATTACCGTCTAGCGGGCGTGTTCAATTACCAGATATACTACCACAAGTCTCGTAAATACGGTCGATGTAAATCTGGTTCAATCCTTTCCAATATTCATTCTACATATAGTATACTCATTATACATTACTCTGACATGTAATATCGAATTCTGATAGGGGATAAAGATCATTACGTCGATAAGCCCAAAATTATCCAAGATTATATGTCGATCTGAGCAGCGTTTAGCTCGATTCATACGCTCCAACCTGCTCCAAGCAACCCTTAGAAGTTTCTAAACAACTTCTCTTAACAACTTCAACTCAAGTGAAGAACACTTAGGCTTTGATTGTGGCAACTCTCGGCCAAGGGGTACTTTTAGTGGCTAGGGTGTGAAATCTTTTCTAACTTTTGGTTAATAATCTTCCTAATACACTAAGGAAGAACACTTAAAATTTTAAGAATTTTTGGACAACTTTAGCTCACAAAATCAAGGCAAAGCCGAGAGCTACACTCAAGAGGGAGGGAGTATTTCAAACTTGGAAAACTCTAAGTGTGGATGAATTTTAGTCTTGCACTAAGAGGGTA
This sequence comes from Przewalskia tangutica, assembly GCA_029844215.1. Classification (NCBI taxonomy): domain Eukaryota; kingdom Viridiplantae; phylum Streptophyta; class Magnoliopsida; order Solanales; family Solanaceae; genus Przewalskia; species Przewalskia tangutica. Next base: position 50,578 of record JAQGDG010000611.1, on the reverse strand, counting down.
TTTATAGGCCAATCAATGGCCAAGATCAAAGCAAGTGTAAGGTCTAGATTGAGCCATGTGTGTGGGTCCCACTTATCTATCTACTACTCAAAATATCTTGAAGACTTTGACCAAATGTTTTAGACATTTTAAAGGCAAAAAGCGTGCCAAACATTGACCACCATTTCGTCGACATTTCCACCTAGGGTGACACATGTCGCCTCCTATTAGTCAAAATATTTCATCTTAGAAAATATCAGTAATGCCAAAAATCTCAAAAAATAAAGTGGGCCCTCTGATAAATAAATTCCTCATGGGCCCAGCGTGACCGATTCGGAAAATAAAATTCCATAATTCTCAAATATTCCAAAAGTCAGAATACCAAATCGAATCGATTCCGTTAACGAACCTTTTTCCTTCACAAAATCAGGAAACTTTTAGTCGAAAAAATCACGTCTTTCTTTCTTTCCAAAATGCATCGTATTCTCGTGCGTGCGTCTTCACATACATACCACGGAACTACGGTGTAACATTCTCCCCAGAAACATTCGTCCGAATGTTCCTTCTAAGTCTCCCGACGTTCAAGCGCGGTATAGTCTCCCCTCTTATACTTACGAAAATTGTGCCACGATGGCCATAATATAACACCGAAAAACCCAAATCCAAGCCAGCGAGGATTCACCTCTAAGATGAAAAACAACACTAACTCTCACTCTGGTCCAAAGGATACTCTCTTGCGCCTTCACTTCACAAAAAAGATCAGCCACCTCTTAACACCGTTCACTTCCTTTCTTACTCGTCGTACTCTTCCGTACACGAATTCTTTCTAGTACACTTACCACACTCACTTCATCACTTGATTCAAAACCTTGGAGTCACTACCTCGAAACTTGGTCATCTTACTAGCCTCAAATTCCTTTAAGGCCATTCCGGCCTTCGCGATCCGATTACAGTCGAATATATCCACGAACTCATCACGATGGTTACCTAAACTGGGCCTAGCACCCTCGTGACCCTACCACTGGCGGGAACACCTCGAACCGGCCCCACCTCATGCGGGCTCACGGGTTGACCACGAATAGTCTCGAACCCGACCCATGTCGCGCCAAACTCTTGTTCCCGATCGGAACAATCTTACTAATTCACGTCATGAAAGCTACCACTTCCATCTCGCATTACCGTGGAATTATCACACAAAACTCCACGTATACCATGCACTCCGACAAGGGTTAGCGTAAAATCCTTTACTCAAGCGGCCTTACATCTAAGGTCTCAGCGTGTAATATTCTAAGGTTCACACCTTTGTCCCCATACTTATCCTTTGACTAACCATGTTTTCTAACTACCAAATAACCAGCGCTATCATACATAGCACTGATAATAAGATCATCATATCAAGCATACTAAACTCTAGAGGGTTAAGGTTATACCTAAGCGATTCCAAAATAAGCGATTCAAAGGACGCTAAAGCGGGATCTTCCACGCGACCTCTGTGGTAGCTCTTAGGTATATGAACATCTGCCTCGCTATTGAAGGTGAAGAACCCATGGCGATCCGTGATGCATGCTATCCCTGAGTGCCGCCTCGGTCGGACAATTTCTCGCATAATGGCCTGCTGTCGCATGTAAAGCAAAATCCCAAACTAGCACGACACTGCGCCATGGATTTTACTGCAGCGGCCAGTGAGGTAAAGGTGGCCTCGCCAACACAGCTACTCCCGAAAACACGAACCCACGGGCCACGGCGTGCTCCACGAATACTCCGGCGTCACGAAGGCGTGGAGGACCACTCTGGCTGGATGAGGTATATATTCGTCTGCTGCGGAGGCTTCGCGCTCGAAAGTTACTAAAGGACCTGCTTGTCTTGGCCTCTTATGCTGATCCTGGTCCTACGTTGGTCTCTACGTTCCTCCGTCCCACTGTCATAGGCACGTATCACGGGCAATGTCCATGGCCGGTGAAGAGCTACTCTGTGCAACCCTCAGCTAAATAATCGTCAAGTCTGTGACATATCGGTGCACCTATCCTCCGTATGCGCCACTAATGCGGGGACATCTGAGGCTAAAGTGAAACTACCTGCTGTACTCGAAATGCGCGTTACGCCTCAGCGTCAAAAATCTGTCGGCGAGCCCTCTCGCCGTATGTGGAGGCAAGAAATGTGCAGAAATGCCCACGAGAACTCGTCCCTGCGGTGGAGGCGCATGCTCCCGGGACAACTCCGCGAATCAAACGATCATTGCGGTATCACGCGGCCGTCACGAACCTAAGACCAGGCTCGGTCTCGAAGCCTTGATCACTCTCATGATCATTGTAGCGTCGGATGAACTCCTACGGATCATCCTCGGGCCTCGACCGTAGAACTGCGGCGGGCTGCGACTCGAGAAAATCTCGTAGTCTCGAGCTATCCGATCTAGGATGAACCACGGGTGCTCTTTGGGCTGCTGCGTCCGACTATCGTCATGTCGGCCTGATCTGGCTAGTAATGGCGGGCCGTCTCCTGTAACCCATCTCCTCTGCTCCGGTGTGGGGTGGAGGCGCGGATATCGTGGCCTCGGTGGCTCTGCTGCTGCTCTAAACTTCTTTGAAATTTGGCGGAATCGTAGAATCTGCCGTCTGTGCACCACCCGGGTAAAGGCGGGCCTGCTGTCACGGTAACCCTCAGTGCTCTACTCGCGACTCCTCTGCTTTGCCTTGCCATACGGGCTCTGGTTGCCTTGCGTAGAGGCATAAGCGGTACAAAAGAATACGTCGGAGAGTCGACTTACGACCACTCTAAGGCACGATCTCGAGTGAGAAGAATAGAAACCAATCCTAAATGTCCTTGACCTCACGATTATAGATGTGGTGCGCACACGCGATAATCAAGACTACTAGACGTGCGTAGACACTTTAGAGGACTAAGCGCTCTGATACCACTTTTGTCACGACCCGACCACGGGCGCGGCGGTGCCTTACCGGGCACCTGGTGATACAACATCGAGAGAAAAACCGGTGAAATAAAACATCTGAGATATGAAACAAGATAAAAGAAAGCAGGCTAACCAAAGCGGTTGCCTTTTTGCATATATATACAAAAATTTGAGCGATTACATCCTTTACAACCACACACTTGTGATCTACGGACCTCCAAGAGTGTAACAACAACTATGGCGGGGCGGGGCCGCCATACCACAGAATGTACAGAACCTACAACTCGGGAAGCATGCAAAGATAAGCCTCGGAGAAGCGGAGCTTCCCAATCTGTTGTTGTGATCACATGGCGAGGATCAACGGCCGATGTACCTCTACTGCGGCATGAGCGGCCCCGAAGGAGAGTCGATCTGATAGGTACGAGTATGGCCCGAAAATCGTAAATGAAATCATAGTAGTCTATATAAAGCGAGAGACATATATGATAACCAAACAACGATTACATAATATGTAAGAGTCACGTCAAGTCGGGGACTCGCGCCTGAAAGTCATCGCTCAAATATAACTATGGGTCTACATGCGCAGCATCAATCGTGCGGTGGAACACCTTCCTCGCTGCCGCGATGCGATAACCACGCGAGTACCGCATGAACACGAGGTCCGCGTGTCGTAAAAACCGTCTGGGGCAATGCGAAGGCTAACTACTAGATACCAAAGCTGCGTCGTCAGCGGCCGGGCAATCGAAAGCCAACTACTAGATACGGCCGTGCCAACAAATCTATATAACCTACCACGAAGGCGACCCGGGCAAGTCGAAAGCCAACTACGGATACCACTGCGCCCGCGTAGTGGCGGGGCAATCACGAACTAACTACGGATACCAAGCCGGAATCGAGACCGTCCACAAACTGAGCAGGCAAATGCGAAGGCTAACTACGGATACCAGCGAATCGCCCGCGACCTGGGGCAAATCGAGCCAACTACGGATACCAAGCGAATCGGTAAAACCTCGTGGAAGCTAGTCCGTGGAATAATAATCCGCGAAGCGTGCGGTGGAATGCTCAAATCGCTGCCGATGCGTCGAGTAAGATCATAACAAATCAATGGCCCTCGTGAGAGGGCGGTGGTATAGAAATACAATACTAGCACGACAAGGCTATCGCAGCAAACATAGGCAAGTTACACCTGACTCGAGGTACTTTCATTTTATGCCAAAGTCGGGTTTAACCCCAAAGTACTCGTCGTTAAATTCTTTTAAAAGATCCATTTCTTTTACAAAGGTCACCCTTAGTATTATCAAAATAGAGTGGTGACATTTTAAGTAAACCAAAACAACTTCCATACTTTCCTTTTTAAACTAAATTAAGACAATACCATATACTTTTTAAACCAAAACACTTTCCCTTTTAAAATCAAGTAACAACATTCTTTTCCAAAAGTTCAAGTTGCTAATTTCAAATACTCGAGTCTCTTATTTTGAAAGATTTCATAGCTCATAGTCTTAATCCTTAACAACGTAATCTCTTTTAAAACAATTTGAGTAACATAAGTACATGTATGAGTAGGTTATACTTGTTTATGACAATCTTATTAAGCGACCATGATATAGGAAATCTAATACAATTTTGTCTTATCTTAGCTTACATGCGGATGGAGGTTTCTCTGGTTTTGATAATAATTAATTAGTCGATACATTTTCCTTTATTAGCATTTGCGATGGTTTGTTGATACTTATTCTCATTTCGAAATCAATATAACTTATTCCTTTTTAAAACCCGATTACCCATTTCTCATAAATGCGGTTTCACAACTTTTAACACAAACCAAGTCAGTAGCATTTCACGTCAAGTCATTAATAAGTCAAGTCTCTTATCTTTTAAAAACCACAACTATTTCTTTACCTACGTAAAGTTGTTATAACAAACTTCCCATAAAGCGTTATAACACTTTATGTTTTAAACAACCTCTTCGTTTAACACCGTCGTCTACGTACTACATAGTTTACACAATCATGATAGAAAAAATAGGAAGAGGTTCACATACCTCGTGACGATTATCGACAAATAGCAAAAAGCTCCAAAAATCTTGTAATCCTGCTAGCCTTTTCCACCGCCCGAGTAGAATCGCTACTCGATACTTGACTATAATGGCCTAAAGCGTCTATCAACACGGATCTCTTCGTAGAACAATTCTAGGTAAGCAGTTCCTTATTCTACGGAAAATTCGGCGGCGCCTCCCCGAAACCACGTAAATCACCTCATACTCGTACGCTACGGGCCAACAACTCGAGGGATTACCGTCTAGCGGGCGTGTTCAATTCTACCACGGATATACTACCGCAAGTCACGTAAATACAGTCGATGTAAATCTGTTCAATCCTTTCCAATATTCATTCTACATATAGTATACTCGACTATACATTACTCTGACATGTAATATCGATTCTGATAGGGGATAAAGATCATTCGTCGATAAGCCCAAAATTATCCAAGATTATATGTCGATCTGAACAGCGTTTAGCTCGATTCCTTACGCTCGAACCGCTCCAAGCAACCGCCAGAAGTTTCTAAACAACCTGCTTAACATGACTCGAAGTGAAGAACAGCAGGCTTTGATTGTGGCAACTCTCGGCCAAGGGGTACTTTTAGTGGCTAGGTTGTGAAATCTTTTCTAACTTTTGGTTAATAATCTTCCTAATACACTAAGGAAGAACACTTAAAATTTTAAGAATTTTTGGACAACTTTAGCTCACAAAATCAAGGCAAAGCGAGAAATTTACACTCAAGAGGGAGGGAGTATTTCAAACTTGGAAAACTCTACGTGTGGATGAATTTTAGTCTTGCACTAAGAGGGTATTTATAGGCCAATTAATGGCCAAGATCAAAGCAAGTGTAAGGTCTAGATTGAGCCATGTGTGTGTGGGTCCCAACATCTATCTACTACTCAAAATATCTTGAAGACTTTGACGAATGTTTTAGACATTTTAAAGGCAAAAGCGTGCCAAACATTGACCACCATTTAGTCAACATTGCCACCTAGGGTGACACATGTCTCCTCTATTAGTCCAAAATATTTCATCTTAGAAAATATCCGTAATGCCAAAAATCTCGAAAAAATAAAGTGGGCCTACAATAGTAAATTCCTCCATGGGCCCAGCGTGACCAGTCGGAAAATAAAATTCCATAATTCTCAAATATTCCAAAAAGTCCGAATACCAAATCTAGGAATCCAATTCCCATTAACCAACCTTTTTCCTTCACAAAATCCGGAAACTTTTCCGTCGAAAAAATCACATCTTTCTTTCTTTCCAAAATTACTGTCGTATTCTCGTACGTACGTCTTCACATACATACCCTGGAACTACGGGGTGTAACATTTATTGTATAATAAGACGGTAGTGCTTATGTTATGTATGATAAGTCGGTAGGGCTTATGTTATGTATGATGGCCGGTTGAGATAGGGTAAGAGTATAAATGAGGGGTAAACCCCCAAAATGTTATACCACCTTCTTCAGGGTAAGAGTATAAATGAGGGGTACAAACCCCAAGACGTTATACCACCTGCTTCAGGGTAAGAGTATAAATGAGGGGTAAACCCCCAAGACGTTATACCACCTGTTTCCGTGGATTTGCTACCCATGATGCGAGGAATACCTCATGCGAGTCCTTATGGGCTTATGCGGGTGAAATAGTCCCATGCGGTAGTCGACCTATGCGAGGAATACCTCATGCGAGTCCACGACTATCACGGGTGAAATAGTCCCGAGTAGGATTGCTTAATGATCTATGACGGGTGGTCATGCTTTGATCGTGAGCTTCTATTTTCATGTTGTAAGTATACTCTTAGTTACTCTCATTGTTAGTAAGGCCGCGATTATCTTGTAATTTGATTATCATACATGTCTGCGGCTTTGTTTTAAACTTATGATGTAATTACGGTATTTTCAGTTTACATACTTAATACATGTGTGTCTGCGACCCGTCTCGGTGGGCTGCGTTCAGCAGCGGTAGGGGGTAGCGGTGGTGGATCCTCGTTCTTAGAATCGCGATCGGCGTCGAAGCTCCATTTCTTGGAGGCTTGTCTTTTTAGTCTGATCTTTCCACGATGTTGTAGATTTATGTACATTGAGGGTATGTCGAACCTGTCCACCATAGTTGTTATTCTGAAGTGCAGTAGTCACGTGTTGTGGTTTGGAACAAGTGGGGGAAATTGTAATGTTTTACTTGTGATTATGTATATCTTATGGGAGGCGGCCTTATCGGCTGCTTTGTGATGTTATTGTCTAAACATGTTATATGTTGTGTATGTTCATTCTTTATTCTCGATGTATACAGGCAGGGTGCGGGTAGGGCACGATCGCGACCGAGGGTCGGAGTCGTGACAAAAGTTATATCGAGCGATTAGTCCTCGGAAAGTATCTACGGACCGTGTCTAGTAGAGTCTTTATTATCGGTGTGTTGTGCACCACGTCTATGTCGAGGAGGCTGCAGGACATTTAGGATTGATTTCCATTCTTCTCTCTCTGAGATCGTGCAGTAGAGTTGTCTTATTAGGTTGAATCCTCTCTGACCTATTCTTATGTAACAGTTATGCCTCGCGGCGACCGGGGCGAAGGGCAAGACAGCAGCAGGAGGTGCTAGCGGTACTCAGAGGGTTACTCGGTCTCAGGCACAGACTATGCCTGACGTAGTAGGCGGGTCGGCGAGTTCAACCACGCCGGCAGTATTAGAGGCCGAGGCGGCGGTAGCTCGTGCGAGCCTCGATTCGCGGCCGGGAGGCGAGTATAGAACTCACGAGGCGGTCCGGTTATTGACCAGCATAAGTAGCGAGCGGCAAGCGAGGAAGCGGTGGCTAACCACAGAAGTGACGGTTTGCGGATTCGAGATTTTACGGGTTGTCATCCACGAGTTTTATGGTTAGTGCGATGAGGATCGCGAGGAGTTCATTCGGCGATTCTGACGGACTATGCGAGTTCTTAGGGCTTGGAGGCAGTGCATTATGCTAGCCTCTTCACGGTTCTGCGATATTGCGTTGGTAGTTTGAGTCATGGGGCTGTCGAGATGTGAGGATGCTCTTCCGGTGTTTGGGAGGAGTTCACGAGGCCTTCATGGATCACTTTTGCCTCTGAGATGAGAGAGCCGTGTAGATAGATTCTTGACCTTGAGGCGAATGGGAGGACTATCGGGAGTCTGACACGAGTTTGACTCTTTGGCGGTATCGCACACCATTATAGGCGACATGGCGGCGAGTTCATCGTTATGTGATGGGGCTAGGCCGTCATATGATTGCATGCTTGGGAGTAGCTCTTGGCCGGTATGGACATTTCGGAGATGCGAGCGTATGCGCGAGGATAGAGGATAGAGAGAGGAGGATCAGTTGACTCGAGCCCGGCCAGAGGCGGGGCAGTGAGTCTCGAGCGATTTTGAGGCGGGCGGCCTCGGCGAACTAGGTCCACATTCCGGCCAACCGAGTGCTCCTTCACGGTTTTGGCGGGAGAGTGCGATCAGCTAGGTCATTCGGGAAGCGGTCGAGGGCTCCGGGACTTGAGGTTTTAGGGGCGGCAATCACGTCGAGACCGCGGCGTCTCGGTGTACTCGTCGGTAGGTCGCGCCGGGAGAGTGCGCGTAGGCTTTGGGAGCTTGTTACTCTTGTGGCTAGCGAGGCCATTTGAGGAGAGATTGTCCGTCGAGAGCGGCATGGGTGGTGCAGTGCGGTAAGCGGGGATCGATTCTTTGGGTCTTAACCTTACGTAGTTATGCGCCGGAGGCGGGTGCTCGCGGACGTGAGCGCGGCGGTCGTGGTGGTGGTTCGATTCTAGCGGTCCGCGAACCGCATTTATTCCTTAACCCGGCCGCGGGATCGGGAGGCTTCCAGCGTCGTCGCGGTACATTATTGATTTCATGATGTAGCGTATATGCTTTGATAGATCGGGTTCTACCTTGTCCTATGTGTCCCCTCTTGTGCGGGTAGAATCGGGATAGGCGGTGTCGATAGAGCCTTTTGAGGTAGCTACGCGATGGGTGATTCGATGTTAGGCGGCGGGTGTATAGAGGTTGTCGGTGTTTATTCTGATCGTCGGACCATGCAGACTTGATAGAGTTGGAGATGGCCGATTTTGATGTCATTATGGGTATGGGTGGTTGGCTTCTTGTTATGCCAGCGTTGGTATGAAAGCGAGTTGGTTGGTTCGATTTCTGGCGAGCGATTATCGAGTGGAAGGGCAACACGGCGTCGTAGGGTAGGTTATTTCTTACCTCGAGGCTAGGAAGATGGTGCGAGAAAGAATGCATCTATCATTTAGTTCGGGTATTTGTCTGAGAGGTTGAGGTGCAGTTCTTGATCGATGCGGTGGTTAGGGAGTTTCGGATGTGTTCCCAGACGACTTTCGGGTATCCTCACGATAGGGAGATTGAGTTTTTATTGATCGTTGCGGACACTCGACTATTTCTATTAGCCCATGAGGATGCTTTCTTGAGTTGAGGAGGTGAAGGAGTTGAAAGATTTCTTTGGAAAAAGGCTTTGCTCGGGCCTAGTGTTTCTCCACAGGGGCGCGGTTTTGTTTTGAAGAAGAAGGATGGGGCTAGCTGCGTATGTGTGTTGATTACGAGCGGTGAATAAGGTAACCATCGAATAGGTACCCCTCCCAAGATTGATGATTTGTTTGACGATTTGCAAGGTGCGAGGTGTTTCTCGAAGATAGACTGCGATGCAGTTTATCATTAAGTGCGAGTGCGAGGCGAGATATCCCAAAGCTGCGTTCGGGACCGGTATGGGCCTATGAGTTGAGTTATGTCTTCCGGTTTGACAGCGCTCAGTGGTATTTATAGATCGATGAGCGGGTGTTCAAGCCATTTTGGATATATTTGTGATACTATTCATTGATGACATCTGGTTTATTCACGTCTGAGCGAGGCATCACGAGATCGGCAGGGGCTTGCCAAGGTCTCGGGCCAGCGATTATCGCGAAGTTCTTCAAGTCACGAGTTTTGGTTGGCCTCGGTGGCATTCACAGGGCACGTTATTGGAGTGATGGTGTTGGTGGAATCGACAAAAGATTGAAGCGATCAAGTCTTGGCGAGACCTCTTACTCCGGCCAAGGTGTGCGATTTCTTAGAGTGGCGAGTTATTATCGTAGGTTTGTGGAAGCGGTTGCTTCAATTTTAGCAGATTGACTAGGTGACTCGGAAAGGCGGCTAAGTTTCGATGGATAGAGGCTTGCGAGCGGTTTCGATTCTTTGAAGGAAAGGTTGACTACGGCTCGGTTCTTACTCTTCTGAGGGTTAGGCAGATGCGTGATCTATTGTGATGCCTCGGGTATTGGGCTAGGGTGTGTTTTGATGCAGCACGACAAGGTTATAGCCTATGCTTCCCGACAGTTACGGAAGCATGAGAGGAATTACCTACCGCGACTTAGAGTTGGCGCGATTATTCATGCCTTGAAGATTTGGAGACATTATTTGTATGAGGTTCGTGTGGATATTTATACGGACCACAGAGCCTCAGGTATATCTTCGAGGCAAAGGCTGAACTTGCGGCGAGGCGGTGGTTAGAGTTGTTGAAAGATTATGATGTTGATATTCTATACCATCGGGAAAGCCAGCGTGGTTCTTGATGCCTTGAGTCGTAGATCGATGGGAGCACTGTGGAATGCGGCCGGAGAGCGGGACATGGTCGTCGAATCCACGATTAGCGAGCCTTGGGGTTGATTGATCGATATCGATGATAGTGAAGTGCGGGTTTGTGAGGTTGCGAGTCTTCCATCGTTGATGAGGTGAAGAAGCGGCGATTTGAGGACCCGGTGTTGATGCGGTATCGAGATCGACTCTTCGGGAGGAGAGAGTCTATTGAGTGGCGCTGATGAAATTGCTAAGATTTGAGAGCGGTTATGTGTTCCGATGTGAAAGGACCGTCGGCGATTTTGGGAGAGGAACCGGTGCTCGTTATTCTATTCATCAAAGTCGACCAAGATGTACCATGACCTCGGATGTTTGTATTGGTGGGATGGCACGAAGAGGGGCGTGGCGAGTTTTGTTGCCTGATGTCCTAATTGCCCGGCGAGTTAGGTCGAGCACGAGGCCCGATGGATTATTGCGAGCTATTGTGATTCCGACTTGGATATGGGAGGTAATCAACATGGACTTTGTTACATGGTTACCTCGTACTGAGAGGAATTACGACTCCATTTGGGTTATTGTTGGTGTGAAATCAGCCCATTTCCTTCGATCGGGGCGGCGTTTTGGTGAGACTATGCGGTTGTACATCAGAGAGGTTGTGAGGATGCACGGTGTCCCTGTGTCGATTATATCAGATTGAGAGCCCGGTTCGGCTAACCAGAGGTCTTTCGAAGGGATTAGGGGCATAGGTGAGCCTCGATCTGGCATTTCATCCTCGGTAGCGGGCGGCGGGCGTCTTATCGAACAACGAGGATATCTGCGAGCTGCGTGATTGATTCGGTGTGGGAGGATCATTTGCCTCTTGTGGAGTTTGCGTATAACAACATCTACCATTCCAGTATATAGATGGCGCCATACGAGGCTTTATATGGGCGGAAATGTAGGTCGCCGATTGGTTGGTTCGACGTGGGCGAGGTGCAGTTAGTTGGCCCATACTTGGTTCATCAGGATGTGGATAAGGTGAAGCTTATCCAGGAGGCTGATGCGGCTCGAGTCGGCGAGAAGTCATATGCGGATAATCGGCGTCGGCATTTGGAGTTTAGTAGGCGATTGGGTATTCTTGAAGGTGTCGCCGTGAAGGGTGTGATGAGATTCGAAAGAAGGAAAAATCAGCCCAAGGTACATTGGGCCCTACGGAATCATCAGTAGAGTGGGCAAGGTTGCCTATGAGTTGGATCTGCCATGAGTTAGAGGCGGTACATCCGGTCTTCCGTGTTCCTATGTTGCGGAAGTGTATCGGAGATCAGCGAGTTTTCCACGATAGTGAGGTCGGTGGCGGGGTTATCGTATGAGAGAGTCCGTAGCGATACTCGTCGCCGGGCGAGCGGCTGCGGACCAAGGATGTGGCTTCAGTCAAAGTCTTGTGGAGGAATGATAGCAGGAAGAGATGACTTGGGAGCGGAGGAGGACATGTTGAGAAGTATCCTCGCTTATTCCTACACCTTGGGTAATTCATTTTCCCTTACTTGCCAAGTTTTAATTGAAGTATTTATTTTGCTTAAATGCTATTATGTGGCCATGTGTGGCATTATTGGTATGTCGGGGTTGTGAAAGGAAATTATGTCGCTAATTATAAGTTTGACTCCGAAAGAATGTTACACCCCGTATTTACAGGACATGTTTTAAGAACGTACGTGAGAATCCCAAATGTTAAGATTAGAGACTTGTAAAAATTTATCGGAATTATGGAATTGTCGGAAAACGTAATATTGTGACGAATGGGAGGGCGACACGTGTCACCCCCCTTATGTTGTCTTGGACGAATTGAGCATGGACAAAATGGTCATTTGACCATTGTTAGGAAGACAAGTCTTGCAACTTGAAGAGCTTGACAATGTTGACTTAGTCAATGGGACCACTAGTCTTGATATTTAATAGAACCTCATCCAAGCCACACATTTGTGCACATCTCGACCCTCCATTGTGCTATATAGTAGTACTAGTAGCAAGACTAACTTTAACACTTAGAAAATTTTTCAAGAATTTGAAGAACTCATTTAGGGTGCTCTCGGGTTTGCTAGCTCCCAACAAGAAAAAAATTTGTTTGTTGTCCATTTAGCTCCACACTTTAAACCAAGGTTCATGAGTGTATCGTAAGGATATCTCAATAGAAAAATCCCGGAAAAAGATAGTTTTCGTATTAGTCGCAAGGTGAAAACCTAGTTGCTTTTCTAGGTTTTGTTTGGAAGATTGAAAGAAAGTTGTTTGTGTTATTCTAAGGGTCTCAAGTGGCGGATTGAAGTTTCTAGAAGAGGCTCTAAGTTGCTAAGGAGCGACTTCGGATTTGAAGTTGGACTAAGAATCGTTGAGGTAATAATCTTGTCTCTTAAAGTGTTACAAGATTATATATTGTTGTTAGCTTTACATGTTTGCTAGCATGAAGTATATGTGTTGAAGTTTCATAAGTATTATGGATTGATTGTAGCCTTAAATCCGAATTGTCATATAAACCATTTGAAGTTGGATTACAAATTGGTCGTTAATTAGAATCGTCACATGTTACTTACTTGAAGATTATAGTAGTTATAATCGATTGCGACTTGATATCATGTTATGCTAACAACTTGGATTGAAATGGAAATTGGATAAGAATTGGTGTTATTGTATCTCAAGTTGCCGAATTGGCCTAGTAGTTTGTATTAGTTTGATATCGTTTGTGGGGCGGAATTTTACACGTCTAGTAGGCGTGTAATCCCCTATTGATTAATTGCATTGTTGGGCCTTAAATGTGGCGTGTTTGATTATTGAATTCGGCCTTGAAAAAAGTGGCAAAGTATGTACAAACAAAGGAGGTGCTGTCCGATTTTCCGTAGAATTTAGTGACTTTGCACTTATAATATTCTACGTTTGAAGTAAGACGTTAATAGACGTATTGTGGACATTATAGGTTGACATACTACGCGCGGGATATTGTACTTAGCAAGTGGATTGACCCGAAGAGGTATGTAGAACTTTCCTATCTTTTGAGCATGAATAGTTGACTTATATAGTACGGTAGACGTACAAGACCTTGATATCCTTTACTAGTTTTATGAATAGCCAAGTTGGGTGAGTTAGGAGATTAACTCACTTCTTTAAAAGTATTAAGGATGTCTTATGTTTTTAAAGTTAAGGGACTTGAAGAGTTTTAAAGTATATGATATGTTATACCCCGTATTTCCAGAGTATGTACGTGAGGACGTACGTACGAGAATGTTATACCCCGTATTTCCGGAGTATGTACGTGAGGACGTACGTACGTTTGTACAAACCCTAATTAGGTTAAGAGTGAGATTGTAAGCTTTCGACGGAAAAGATTCCGAACCTTGTGAAGGAAATTCGTTTTAATATTTTAACGATTCACAGTTTTTCAGAGACAAAATATTTTGGACCAATGGGAGGGCGACATGTGTCACCCTTAGTTGGCTTATGTTGGACGAAAATAATGGCCTAGTGGACAAGTCAATTGGTCAAGTCTTGCAAGACATTTTGGGTTAGTGGGAGTAGGTAGAGTGGGACGTTTTTTGTGAAGATAGTGGAGTCCACATGGCTCTTTGTTATGGTGGGCAAGTGTTCCAATATTGTGGTGGACATATGTCCAAATGTTGTGGGAGACACTTGGTTGGAAGACCTCATCTTTCACTTGGATCATAATCTCCACCTTCCATTTGTTTTGATCTTAGCCCTTGAGTGTTCTATAAATACCCCCCTTGAGTGAAGACTTCTTCGTCAGCTCCTCGTTCTCTAAGTCTCAAAAATCCCTCCCCTTGGTTGCTCTCGTCAAGCCCTCTCCCAGCTTGCCTAGTGGCCGGTGAGACCCTCCCCACTTTTGTAGAAAGTTCTTATCACGACCGAACCGGGCAGTGGTAGTGCCTACCGGGCACCAGTAGCCATCATCAGTGTCAGCGGAATATAAAACAAGACATGAATAATGTGAAGTGTAAAGCAGATTATCGAGAAAAGTTGCCTTCGGCATAAATATATAACAACTAAACGATTCATCCCTTTTTACAATTACGCCTGCGATTACTGGACCTCACAGAATGATATGACAATGATGGCGGGGCGGGGCCGCGTACCACGAATGCAACACAGCGGCGAGGACTATACGTGATAAGCCTCGAGAAAGCGGAGCTTCCCAAGCTGAGCTGTGACCCTAGGCGAGGATCAACAGGTGTACCTCACTGCGGCATGAGCGGCCCGAAGAGTCGATGCAGCGGTACCAGTATGTGGCGAAAATGCGTAAATGAAATCATAGTAGTCTATATAAAGCGGGAGACATGTATGATAGCAAACTACGATTCACAATAAATAAGCGATCATGTCAAGTCATGGACTCGCGCCCTCAAAGTCATCGCTCAAATACAACTATGGGTTTCACGCCCATGACATCAATCATGCGTGGAATATCTTCCGCCATTCTGTGATCATGATATAAAGCACGAGGAATACGTGAACACGGGTCTACGTGTCATAATAAACCGTCTGGGGTAAATCTGAAGGCATAGCGACTACTAAAACCCAGTACCAACAAGGTCATAAAGCGTATCATGAGATCTGTCTAGGCCGCCATATGATCGAGCGGCCGCTCGCGCGGTATCTAATGTCGCGTCTAGTCACGGAACTTCCGCGACTCGCGTAAGCCACTCGATGGCGCGTGAGGTATTCCCGCGTCGGTAGCTCTCCCGGCGTCCACGGACTCGCGATCCGCGTAGCGCATAGACCACATGACCATAAAGGCGCCGCTAACACGGAACTCGTAGCTCCGCATAGGTCACCTGAAACCGCGTAGGTATTCTCGAATCATAGGTCACCGGACACTTTGAGTCTACCCGCATCGGAGGAAGCTTAACCGGAATCATGTCGAGAGGTGAGTAATATAATACTAACATAACGACTTATCGTTAAACAACATAAGCACAACAAGGAAACCCGCTTTATACAAACATCACGAAGACACTAACACCGTAGCATCCTAACATGTCTACTTATCAAACCATCTTACTACACTTTCGAATCAATACAAGACTTTCGTAAAAAAATAAGTAAACCGTTCATACATCTTCCTTAAGTCGTTATACCTAACTTCCCATAAAGCTAGTATAACACTTAAGCTTTTAAAACCAAGTATTTCTTTTCTTTAAAAAATGGTTAATAACTCTTTTGAAATACTTCCAGATTCTTATTATTTAAACTCAAGTCAAAAGACATCAAAGTAA
Organism: Przewalskia tangutica; assembly: GCA_029844215.1. Classification (NCBI taxonomy): domain Eukaryota; kingdom Viridiplantae; phylum Streptophyta; class Magnoliopsida; order Solanales; family Solanaceae; genus Przewalskia; species Przewalskia tangutica. The sequence goes on along the minus strand of JAQGDG010000611.1, from coordinate 34,818 downwards.
AACCAAAACAATTTCCATACCTTCTTTTAAAACAAAGGCACTTCTCCTTTAAAAGTCAAGTAGCAATATACTTTTTAAACCAAGTGTCTTACTCTTTTAAAAACAAGTAACCTATACCTTTAAATCAAATTACTTCTCCTTTCCCAAAATCAAGTTGTTTATAAGTCAAGTTATCATTTTAAATCTTGGTAGTTTGAATCGTGTGGAAGTCGAACAGCCTACCCTTCTAACGAGACTTGGTTTTTCGGGGCATTTATTTGCTAAGAGAACCAAGGAAACATCTCATTCAATGAGACATCGTAAATTTATGAGGTGAGAGAAAGTGTCACCCATTCTAATGAATTCAAGGGTTGCGGAAACCAAAGGGCAACTCGTCAAAAGAGGCTTGGAAGATTGATGGCTCACGGGATTGAAGGGTCACTCTTGATCAAGTCTTGGAATATTAACTTATGAGGAAATCGAAGGATCGCTCTTATCAAAAGCGCCTAAGTTCTCACATTTGGTCTCGGCCAATGGAGCATTCAATCTTGAGCGACTTAAGCCATTTATGAAACCTTTGATTTCCCGACAAATGCATCTAATGCGTACTAAGCTGCAAGGAGTTTTAATTCTACATAGGATACTTACATGTCCTTGTCTAGAATCAATAGGACTTAAAACTATTATGATCTTATCCTCTTGTAATGGCACCTTTGGTGACCACTACTCCCGCCCCACGTTTCTTGATTGCGTAAACATTGAGGATTGAGAACCCTCGATGGTGATTGTAACCGTCTTTATTTTACGTTATTAGTAATAATATTTGCATTTACCTACAAAAAAAAGTCATCATTATAAATCCACTGATAAAACCATTCGTATTTTCGAACTCAAGATAAATTTATTATTTAAAAGACCACACCCCCAGTAATCCTGAGTGATATATTACAACTTTTAACATAATTCAAGTCCTAATGTTTCATAACAAGTCACTTAACTTTGGAATCAAGTCAAGGACACAAAAGGAAAATCAACTTCCTTTAAACACGCGTCGTCTACGCACTAAATATATTCACAAATATCATGCTAGAAAGGATAGGAAGAGGTTCACATACCTCGCGGCGATTATCGACAATTAGCAAGCGCTCCAAAGTACTCTAACCTTGCTCGCCTTTTCCACGCCCGAGTAGAATGCGCTACTCGTAATCTTGACCTATAAAGGCCCTGGCGTCTATCAACCTCTAGCTCTCTTGGTAGAATAATTCTAGATACAAGATTCCTTATTCTACGGAAAATTCAGCGGCACCTCCATGACCACGTAAAACTCCTCGCCGAAGCGAGGCTGCTACAAACCAACAATTCGGGGGTTACGTCTAACGGGCGTGTACAATTCTACTCACAATAATACTACAAGTCTACGCAAATCAGTCCAATGTAAATCTGTTCAATTCCTTATAATTATACTTCAATATATCTTATACTCGATGATTAACTACTCTGACATGTAATTTCCAATTCTGATAGGGGACATAGATCATTACCTCGATAAGCCCAAAATTATCCAAGATTATAAGTCGATCTGAGCAACGTTTAGCTCGATTCTGGCGCTCCAACCGCTCAAGCAACCCTTAGAAGTTTCCAAATAACCTCTTAACACTTCGTCTAAGCTATGCAGATTTTCTAGGGCTTCGTTTTGCGACTAAATGAATAAAGTAAATTTAGGGCTCTAGTATTGAAATAACTTGGAATACAACTAGGGATACTAGGCTAAGGTATTTGAGACTATATCAACACTTGAAGAATTTTTCCTACACCAAGGGAGAGTAGGGCGAGAACCTCAACAAAGGGGGAGTATTTTGTGACTTAGAATCTCAAAGTGTGGATGAAATAAGTCTTGAAACAATGGGGTATTTATAGGAAAATCAATGGTCAAGATCTAGGCAAGTGTGGTGAGGATGGGGTACATGTGTGTGGGTAGTTGGCCAACCATTTGGCTACCACAAAAATGGGACAAGTGGCGCAAAATGGGCCAACTTGTCGCTAAAGCGTCCTTGGCCTTCTCCAGTCGGCCAACATGACCACGGGGTGACGCGTGTCGCCCCCTGCACGTCAAAATATTTCATCTTAGAAAATATCCATAATGCCAAAAATCCGAAAATAAAGTGGGCCTGGCAGTAAATTCTCGTGGGCCCGTGACCAATTCGGAAATAAAATTCCATAATTCTCAAATATTCCAAAAGTCGAATACCAAATCTGGAATCAATTCCCGTTAACGAACATTTTCCTTCTCAAAATTGGAAACTTTTAGTCGAAAAATCACGTCTTTCTTCCTTTCCAATTTTAATGTCGTATTTACGTATATGCGTCCTCGTATACATACTTTGGAACTATGGGGTGTAACATTCTCCCCTCGTAGAAACATTCGTCCCGAATGTTCCTTACCAATCTGAGATAACGATCAAGTTCTCGTAAACAACGGTTTGCAAATGCCCTGCGTAGCGCGAAAACACGCGCAAATACTTACATCAAAGTCCACGAGAATCACCTCTAACATCATAAAACTCCCACGAGGGCTAAAAGATACTCCGCCGCACCTTGGCTACAAGCGAAATGATCGCGACTATATTCTTAACACGTGCTGCTTAACAGCACTTTTCGTCATTACCGCACCGTGCAACTCGAACTCTTTCTCTGACTTACCACATTTACGCTCTTGCTCCGGTTTCCAAATCTCGTCATACCGCTTTCGGGTGGTACCTTGAAGGCCGCGTCAGCTGAACTCTAAGTGTCGTCATGCGGACTATCATGCGACTTACGTTGACTACGGTGCGAAAATCTCTTACGGATAAGCCGCTTATCGCGTCCTGCCGAAACAAGTATGAACCAACTATCTGAACTTTGCCAACATCAGACCAATCGGCCGTGACTTACACTTCGCCCCTGGCGTCATAAGCGATATCAGAATCTGAAATGGTAGCTATAAAACACTCGCCAGCGAGGCAACAATCCTCGCGGCTACCACGAAATCAAACAACGGCGAGGCGAATGCGATACTAAGACTACTTTGAGTTCTAACCTGCTGGTAAAACCTCGGAAAAAGCGGTAGTAAACTAGGCTCACTTTGCTGTCATAAGGTGAAAGTAGGCACCTCGTGCAACCTTACAACCTTCGCGATATAACGTCTCGCGTAACCTGCGAGTAAGCGATCTGGTGAAAGACAAGATGGGGTGACCTCATCGGCGAGCCTGCGGTCGAGCGCTTCCACGAACTCGTCGATGGTTAACTAAACTTGGGCTAACACCCTCGTGACCCTATCATCTGGCGGGACCACCTCAGACCCCAGCACTTTCCGGGCTGCGGGTTGACTCGCGATATGGCCTCAACCGACCAACCGTACTAAACTCGTTCCGTCCGGAACAATCTTACCAATTCCGTCATGAAAGCTACCACTTTCATCTCGCACTACCCATGGAATTATCCATAAATACACCACGTATCTGAGTACTTGACAAAGACCAGCAGTAAAATCATCCACTCGGAAGGCCTTGCATCGAGTCCCAGTATTATAAATTCTAAGGCTCCCGTTTTCGTCCCAGGACTTACCCTTTACAACTACCCGTGTTTTCTAATCACAATTAACACAATGCTATCGAGAACAAAACACTTAAGGTATACTCGTCTTATCACGCATACAAATCTCAGAGGTTAAGGATATACTGCATCTCTCTGGCTTCACTTTTGTCGTTCTAATCAATCACCTTACTGTTGGGCGCATAGCTAGGAAGATGATGAATTAGCACGATCTGAAGGTGAGTCTCTACATCCGCGCCACGTCTGGTCGGACAATTTCTATAAGATGGCCTGTTGTGAGACAAAACAAGGCTCATCAAGAAATGCGACACTCTCGCGATGTCACTTACCTGATAGCCACATCGAGGTGGGGTGGCCTCTGCAGCTAACACCCCTTCCTCATGAACCATTGAATCATGGCCCGGACACAGTAGGCTAAGTCATCCCACTGTATCCCTCTCTACTAGGACATTCTCTCCTCGCGTGGCCGGCGGCTGGTAAAACAGCGTTAGTAAAAAGCGACATTTCACGGGATGGCGTCTACCGTAGTGAACATAGAGGAAAAGCGAATGGTGTTTGGAACCTATATAAATCGTGAACGAGAAACCACAGGTTGACCAACTCTAAATACCGAGCGTCTGAAGTCTATGGAGGACGGCTGCATCTTGGCGGAGGCGCATAACGATCTGGCTGTTGAGAAGGTCGCCTCGAAAGTTACCAAAGGACCTGCTATTACGTCCCTCTTACGCTGATCTTGGTTAGTCAGTCGATCTCTCGTTCCTCGATCTGCTGCGTGTAAGCATGCGCGGGCAATGTCCGTGTCGTGAAGAGCTACTCTTGTACAACTCTACGCTAGATAATCGTCATGTCTGTGACATATCGGTGCACTCTATCCTCGTATACGCCACTAAAGAGGGGACATGCGAGCGATAAGTCAAACTCTATCTGTATTCGAACCGTTCTCGTTACGCCTCGACCTCGTAAATATATCTGCGAGCTCTCGCCGTGGCGAGGGCAAAAGTGTAAGAAATTCCTCACGAGGTCTCGATCACTTTCATGATCGCTGCAGCTGTTGAATAAACTCCGATGATCTTATCGATCCTCGATCCATAGAACTTCGGGTGGTATGACTCGAAAGCCGATGCCTCGAAACTATCGGATCTAGGGTGAACTCACGATGCTGTCGGAACCAGGCTCCGTCGTCCTCGTTCCGACCACGGACTAGCTAGTGGCGGGCGTCTCCTTGTAACTCATATCATTTGTTCTGGCCGTGGGACTAGAGGCTCGGTATCGTGGTCTCGGTAGCTCACGCTCTTGCTCTAAGCTCTCTCACGGGGCTAGCGGCGTCGCGAACTCCCGAATGAAGCGTCTCGGATAATGAATGGGCGTGCCACAGTAACCTTCATGCTCTACTCGCGGCTCCTCTGCTGCCTTGCCTCACGGGCTCTGGTTGCCTTGCGTAGAGGCATAGCGGGTGAAAAGAATCGTCGGAGGAGTCGACTTAACACGGCTCTGAGGCGCGATCTCGAGTGAGAAGAATGAAACCAATCCTAAATATCATGCGACCTCCTAATTATAGGTGTGGTGCGCAACACCTGCGATAATCAAGACTACTGCTAGATGCGATGCGTAGACACTTTCCAGGATTAGCGCTCACGATACCACTTTTGTCACGACCGAACCGGGCGTGGTGGTGCCTTACCGGGCACCCAGTAGCCATCATCCAGTGTCAGTGAATATAAAACAAGACATGAATAATGTGAAGTGTAAAGCAGTTATCGAGAAAAGTTGCCTTTCGGCATAAATATATAACAACTAGACGATTCGTCCCTTTTACAGTGCGCCTGGATTACTCTGGACCTCAGAATGATATGACAACAATGGCGGGCGGGGCCTCGCCGTACCACGAATAGCACTTACAGACGGGGACTATACGTGATAAGCCTCGGAGAAGCGGAGCTTCCCAATGAGCTGTGACCACAGGCGAGGATCAACAACGGTGTACCTCTACTGCGGCATGAGCGCGGCCGAAGAGTCGATACAGTGCAGTATGTGGCGAAAATCGTAAATGAAATCATAGTAGTCTATATAAAGCGGGAGACATGTATGATAGCAAACTACGATTCCTGATAAATAGCGATCGTGTCAAGTCGGGGACTCGCGCCAAAGTCATCACTCAAATACAACTATGGGTTTCACGCCCGCGCATCAATCATGCGTGGAATATCTTGCCGCTGCCGGCGATCTATGATATAAAAGCACGAGAATACCGCATGAACACGAGTCTACGTGTCATAATAAAACCGTCACGGGGTGAAATGCGAAGGCATAGCGAGCTACTAAAACCCACAGTACACAAGGTCGTAAAGCGTATCATGAGATCTGTCTGAACCGCCCGTATGATCGGTGACCACTCGCGCGATTATCTAATATGCGCGTCTAGTCTGGAACTTCCGCGACTCGCGTAAGCCACTCGATGGCCCGCGTGAGGTATTCCCAGCATCGGTGCTTCTCCGGCGGCGTCACGGACTCGCGATCGCGTAGCCACGTAGACCGCGTGACCATAAAGGCGCCGCTAACACGGAACTCTCGTAGCTCGCGTAGGTCACCTGAGCCAGCGTGGTATTCTCGAATCATAGGTCACCTGAGACCACTTTGAGTCACCCGCGTCGGAGCGACAACCCGGAATCATGTCAAGAGGTGAGTGATATAATACTAACATAGCGACTTATCGTTAAACAACATAAGCGCGACAAGGAAACCGCTTTATACAAGCATCAGCAGACACTAACACGCGTAGCATCCTAACGTGTCTACTTATCAAACCATCTTACTACACTTTCGAGAATCAATACTGAAGACTTTCGTAAAAAAATAAATAAACGTTCATACATCTTCCTTAAGTCGTTATACCTAACTTCCCGTAAAGCTAGTATAACACTTAAGCTTTTAAAACAAGTATTTCTTTTATTTCAAAATGGTTAATAACTCTTTTGAAATACTTCGATTCTTATTATTTAAACTCGAGTCAAAAGACATCAAAGTAAAACCAAAACAATTTCCATACCTTAACTTTTAAAACAAAGGCCTTCTCCTTTAAAAGTCAAGTAGCAATATACTTTTTAAACCAGTGTCTTACTCTTTTAAAAACAAGTAACCTATACCTTTAAATCAAATTACTTCTCCTTTCCCAAAATCAAGTTGTTTATAAGTCAAGTTATCATTTTAAATCAATGATAAAACCATTCTTATTTTCGAAATCAAGATAATTTTATTCTTTAAAGACCGCACCCGTTAATTATGAGTGAGATTTTACAACTTTTAACATAATTCAAGTCCTTAATGTTTCATAACAAGTCACTTAACTTTGGAATCAAGTCGAGGACACAAAGGAAAATCAACTTCCTTTAAACACCGCGATCGTCTACCGCGCTAAATATATTCACAAATATCATGCTAGAAAGGATAAGAAGAGGTTCACATACCTCGCGGCGATTATCGACAATTAGCAAAGCGCTCCAAAGTACTCTAACCTTGCTGCTTTTCCACCCCGAGTAGAATGCGCTGCTCGTAATCTTGACCTATAAAGGCCCAAAGCGTCTATCGACCTCTGGCTCTCCGTAGAATAATTCTAGATACAAGATTCCTTATTCTACGGAAAATTCAGCGACACCTCCCATGACCACGTAAAACTCCTCATCAAGCGAGGCACGCTGCGAACCAACAATTCGGGGGTTACGCGTCTAACGGGCGTGTACAATTCTACTCATGATAATACTACAAGTCTGCAAATCTGGTCAATGTAAATACGGTTCAATTCCTTATAATTATACTTCCAATATATCTTATACTCGATGATTAACTCTTCTGACATGTAATTTCCAATTCTGATAGGGCATAGATCATTACCTCGATAAGCCCAAAATTATCCAAGATTATAAGTCGATCTGAGCAGCGTTTAGCTCGATTCTGGCGCTCCAGCCGCTCCAAGCAACCCTTAGAAGTTTCCAAATAACTTCTCTTAACACTTCATCTAAGTATGAAGATTTTTCTAGGAGCCGTTTTTGCGACTAAAGGAATAAAGTAAATTTAGACTCTAGTATTGAAATAACTTGGAATACAACTAGGGATACTAGGCTAAGGTATTTGGGACTATATCAACACTTGAAGAATTTTTCCTACACCAGGGAGAGTAGAGCGAGAACCTCGACAAAGAGGAGTATTTTGTGACTTAGAATCTCAAAGTGTGGATGAAATAAGTCTTGAAACAATGGGGTATTTATAGGAAAATCAATGGTCAAGATCTAGGCAAGTGTGTTGTGAGGATGGGGTACATGTGTGTGGGTAGTTGGCCAACCGTTTGGCTACCACAAAATGGGACAAGTGGCCGCAAAATGGGCGCTTGTCGCTAAAGCGTCCCAGGCCTTCTCCAATTCGGCCAACATGGCGCGCGGGGTGACACGTGTCGCCCCTACTCGTCAAAATATTTCATCTTAGAAAATATCCATGATGCCAAAAATCCGAAAATAAAGTGGGCCCATAAGCGTAAATTCTCAGTGGGCCTCGTGACCAATTTGGAAATAAAATTCCATAATTCTCAAATATTCCAAAAGTCGAATACCAAATCGGGAATCAATTCCCGTTATGAACATTTTCCTTCTCAAAATTCGGAAACTTTTTCGAAAAATCACGTCTTTCTTCCTTTCCAATTTTAATGTCGTATTTACGTATATGCGTCCTCATATACATACTGTTGGAACTACGAGTGTAACGATTGCCTTACAGTATAGTTACTATTCCAAAATACCTAGCCCCGAATCTCTTATAGTATTTGAGTAGAAGTTGTGTAGAAGCTTAGGGTTTCTTGGAGCTATCGGGCGTGCAATTAGGAGCTAAACCTTGCTCATGATCGACATTTAACTTGGATAATTTTGGGCTTATCGAGGTAAACACTTTTGTCCTATTGTAATTGAAGATTACATATAAGAATAGTTAAGATTTGAGTATAAGATATGAAGGATATTAAAGAATAGAATTGAGTGTAATCCACGATGAAGGGTATAAAGAAGAGAAATGAGTACTTACATAGGGTGTACTTACACTAGACTTGTGTAGTATGGCGGGTAGGGAGAGTCTTGCCCAATTTTAGTAGAATAGAGAACCCTCTGCTTAGAATATTCTTGATTAGTGATACAGGCGTTGATAGGCGTATATGGCGCTTTATAGGTTGAATGTTACTGCGAGTGGCATGTTCTACTTGAAAGGTGGACAAGGCTAGCGGGTTATAGCGATGGAGCATTTTACTATTAGTCGATAATCGTCGCGAGGTATGTGATTCTTCCTATCTCTTGGCGTGATATTTTTAAAAGAATATATATGATGCGGTGAAGCGTGCGTGTGATAGCGAGCGTGGTTTCTTTGCGATGTCTTACGACTTGATTCTAATAATAAAGAATCTTGAAGTATTTCAAAAGAATTAAGAACCGTTTTGAAAGAAGAGTAATACTTGGTTTTAAAAGCAAGAGTTATACTAGCCTTATGGAAAGTTAGGTATAACGACTTAAGAGATAAAAGGCAGTTTACTTAATTGTTTATAAGCCTTGTATTGATTTGGAAATGAGAATAAGTATCGAACAAACCAACTGCGGCGCTAATAAGGAAATGTATCGACTAATTAAGTATTATTAAAACCGGTAGAAACCTCAATCTGTAGAAGCTAAGATGAGACAAAATGATATTACATTTCTAGATCATGATTGCTTTAACAAGATTATTATAAACAAGAATAACCTACTCACACATAAGGCATATGTTTCTCAAATTGTTTTAAAGGAGAATTATATTATTAAGTGATTAAAACTATGAATTCTGAAACCTTTGAAAATGAGAAGCTTGAGCATTTGAAATTAGGCAAACTTGAGCGTTTGGAAAATAATGTTGTTACTTAGGGAAGTGTTTTGGTTTACATAAAAGATAGTCACTCTATTTTTATACTACGGGTATTGTGTGACTTTTGTAGAAAAGCAGATCTTTTAAAGAGTTAATGTATAAAGTACTTTGGGGATAAAAGCAGAACTTGTTAACGTAAAGTAGAAAGTACCTTGTGTGAATAACTTGATTGTGTTGGTTTGTGATAGCCTTGTAATACTTTCTTGTTGATTTGGTAAGTAAACATGTTAGGATGCTCGTGTGTTAGTATCTTGTGATGTTGTGTAAGGGGTTATTCTTGTTGTGCTTACATTGTTAAGCGTTAAGCGTTATCTTGTTATTATATCACGTACCCTTTGACTTGTTATCTGAGGGCTTGCCACGCGATGCGGTCTATCGGCTATCGTCTGTGTGACTATGCGGGCAGCGGTATGCTCGGGTTGATCATTAGGGTGTATTATCCGTCGAGGAGTGCACTTATGCGATGCGTGTGACTATGCGGTCTATGTGACTATGCGGTGCGGGAGTCGAGGAGGTACGCGGGCTAGCTACCCGTCGAGGAATACCTGCATGCGGGCCTATGTGTAGCTTTATGCGGCGGCGGTATGCTCGAGATTAAACAGCGCATTGATGCGAGAGTGGCGGCTCCGATCATGTAGTGCGATCTAGAATGACCTCGTGATCTGATTTATGGCATTGCTGATGCTGTGGGTCTTAGTAGTCGGCTATGCGCCGTACTTACCGTCACGGTTTTATTATGACACGGTGGAACACGGTGTTCATGTATTCCTTGGTGCTTGTTATATCATGGGTATGGCGGTGAGGAAGAATTCCACGGCGTGATTGATATTGTGGGCATGAGACCCGTGGTTATATTTGAGTGATGACTTTAAGGGCGTGAGTCCCTGACTTGACATGACTGCTTACATATTGTTTATCGTAAATTGTTTATCATATATGCCTTTTGTTTTATATAGACTATTATGATTTCATTCTGATATTTTGATTTCACATACTTGGTACTCTTTGTCTTGACCTCGCCGGAAATGCGTTCATCTGCGCGGTGAAGTACGCGATCGTCGATCCTCGCTCTTAGGATCATGATTCAGCGTTTTGGGAAGCTCGTTTCTCGGAGGCTTATCTTTAGTATAGTCACGATGTTGTAGGTATTAATGTTCATTCGGGGTATGGCGGGGCCCTGTCGCCATAGTTATTTACTTCCAGAAGTGCATAGTCCGTTGTAAAGTTGAGATGTAGCTTTGTTCACTTTGGGTTTATATATATATCTTAGAAAGGCGACTTTTCCTCAGATAAAGCGTGTCTCTTTTACATTGTTTCTTGTTGTGTTTTTATATTCATTGATTACTCGATGTATGTCTACTTGGGTGCGGGTAAGGCACGATCCAGGCAGGTTGGTCGTGACATGATCTTGTTCGTTTTAAGCGTATAAGTCCATTGGATAGGAAATTGTAATTGGCTAAGGTATAAAGTTAATATAACGACTTTATGGGAAGTTGGTTATATTAGCTTTATGGAAAGATAAATAAGGATAAAATGACTTGATTTAATGAAAGACAAATTGATTTTAAGGCATCAATGGCCTAAGGTTTTATAAGAAAAGAAGTCACTTGATTTAGAAGCCTAATTATATTTCTAAAAGTATTGTGACTTGTCTTGAAAAATAATGGTGACTTGATGCTACGGTTATTAGTATCTTGGAAGTTTTATAATGAAAAGAGTCATTTTTAAAAGAATAGAAGTACGTAGTACTTTGGGTTAAATCCCCGAATTTTATAATGACATGTTAGTGCCTTAAGTAAAATAAAATGAGAGTGTATATGAATAAGGCTAATAAGAAGTTAGAGGGATTTATTAACTTGCTTATTTATTGTATAATAAGCCGGTAGTGCTTATGTTATGTATGATAAGCCGGTAGGGCTTATGTTATGTATGATGGCCGGTTGAGATAGGGTAAGAGTATAAATGAGGGGTAAACCCCCAAGATGTTATACCACCTTCTCCAGGGTAAGAGTATAAATGAGGGGTACAAACCCCAAGACGTTATACCACCTTGAGGTAGAGTATAAATGAGGTAAACCCCGAGCGTTATATCACTGTTTAGTCGATTTGCTACCCATGATCACGAGGAATAACTCATGCGAGTCCTTATGGGCTTATGCGGGTGAAATAGTCCCGTGCGGGCAGCTCTGACCTATCGAGGAATACCTAAATGCGGGTCCGCGACTATGCGGGTGAAATAGTCCCAGGAGTAGGATTTCTTAATGATACTGCGGGCGGGTGGTCCTGCTTTGATCGTGAGCTTCCTATTTTCATGTTGTAAGTATACTCTTAGTTACTCTCATTGTTAGTAAGGCATAGTGTACTCTAATTTGATTATCATACATGTCTCCGGCTTTGTTTTAAACTTATGATGTAATTACAGTATTTTCCAGTTTTACATACTTAGTACATATTGTGTACTGACCCCCTTCTCCGGGGCTGCGTTAAATGTCGCGGTAGGGGTAGCGGTGGTGGATCCTCGTTCTTAGGATTCGATCGGCGTCGAAGCTCCGTTTCTCGGAGGCTTGTCTTTTAGTCTGATCTTTCCACGATGTTGTAGATTTATGTACATTCGGGGTATGGCGAACCTATCCATACGATTGTTATTCTGAAGTGCAGTAGTCACGTGTTGTGGTTTGGGTTGTAATAGTGAGTTGTAATGTTTTACTTGTGATTATGTATATCTTATAGGAGGCGGCCTTGCTCGGCTAACTTTGTGATATTATTGTCTAAACATGTTATATATTGTGTATGTTCATTGCTATTCTACGATGTATACAGGCAGGGTGCCCGGGTAGGGCACGATCGACCCGAGTCGGGTCGTGACAATTAATGTGGCAAAAGGGCTAATGAAAGTCTAAGGAATAAGAGTGTTAAAGGCTTCGTATTGTACCATAATGTTGATTTATTATGGGTATTTTGTGGGTATTTTAATATCGTTGTGGGGCGAGAATATTACGTCTAGTAGGCGTGTAATCCCACTAGTTAGCGTTGGTTGTGCCCTTAAGTGTGGCTTGATTGGTGTTGAATTCGGGCCTTGGAAAGGTGGAAAAATGCGTATAAGCGGGGAAGTTGTCACGCCCGAACCACAGGCTCGCGTTTGGTTCCTACACAGGCACCATATTCATACAACACAAGTAAACTGCGGAAGATAAATAACATTCATTTTTTTTCTTTAAACAAAGGCAAAGCCGATAAGACTGCCATAATATATAACACCCGAATAGGACTACAACTGTACAACAATGTAAATACAACTCGCGCTGATCCATTGCGTATGAATACATACCTCTAAGATTTTGGACAGTAACTATGACGGGACAAGGCACCGCCGTACCCCTGAATATACCTAACCATAATGACAAGCACCAGAACATTGGAGCTATCCCAAAATGCTGAACAAGGATCCTAAGCTCGCGGATCGATTGAGTACCTAAACTGCGGCCGTTACGCGGCCCCGAAGTCGGTACAACAGTACTAAGTATGGACGAAAATAAAAATCTGATAAACAAATCATAACTATACAAAAAAGCGCGAGGGCAAGTATGAAAATCAAATACGAGATCTACGGTGTCATATAAAATAAGAGCCAATTGTACCTTGTACCTTTGTACCCGTACTACTTTCAAATATGAAAGCCGTGTCAAAATCGAGGACACGCCCTGCGTAATATAATATCACGAAGCGTGCTCGTGGAATACACCATCCTTATCGGCATATAATAAGTATAATATACAATCGTCATCGAGAAACATTTTAGTGGAATTCAGCATCAACTTTGGCATGTAAAAAGTATAATATATAACAAGTATCCGGGAAGCGTGCGTGGAATTCCAACATCAGCTGTCGGCGTGTCGACCTCGCGAAGCATGCGCGAGAATTCCAACGTCCATCGGCGTATGCGTAGAACAATATCTAGCGATATCGAGGAGCGTGTCAGTGCAATTCCAACATCCTTTGTCGACATGTCATCCTCGCGAAGCATGCGGTGGAATTCCAACGTCAGCGTCGATATACGTAGAACAATATATAGCGATGTCGAGCGTGCCCGTGGAATTCCAACATCAGCATCGGCGATATGCGTGGTATACTATCAAATCAACATCGGGAATATGCGTGGAATACCAATGTCATCGTCGATCCATGATATAATATAAAACTAGCATCACTGGAGAATACCCGTGGAATTCCGACATCACTGTCGGCAGTCCATGATATAATATAAAATCAACCATACAGAAGCATGCCCATGGAATTCCAACATCACGATCGGCCGCGTCGTAGTATAACATATAATCAATATCACGATGTCGCGACCGATCCGGGCATGGTGGTGCCTACACAGGCACCACGGTATCGTCGAGAGAATAGTAGCGGAACATACATCGTCTCAAAGAAATAAATAGCTTGGCTAGATAAGGCCACCTTCAAAAAATATCGTAACCCAGTAGTTACCTCTTTTTTTTTTCACAACTTGATCCACAGATATGACTACAGACCTCTAAGAATTTTTACATAACATTGTGGCGGGACGGGGCCGCCATACCTGAATGTACATAAAACTACAACCTCGAGAAGCTGTACCAAAAAATACAAAGCCTCCAAAATAATGGAGCTTTCCAACCGGTGAGCAGTGATCACAGAATGAGGATCAGCAAGCTATGTACCTCGACTGCGGCATGAGCGGCCCCGAAGGTCGATCTGAAATATATACCAAGTATGTGGCCCGAAAATCTTGTAATGAAATCATAACGGTATATAAAGTTGGAGACATGTATGATAACCAAAATAACGATGCATGTGCCTTGCCAAAGTGAAAGTAATGAAAGTCGATTTACCTTTTAAAGACTATTTCAACACATGAACAATAGTAAATACGAGGACTACGGACACAAGCCCTCAAATATCATCACGTAGTCGATGGGGTCTCGAGCCGCAAATATCAAAGTGTCTTGGTGGAATCCCCATCACTTTATGACAACAATAAGTGTAAAATATAACTATGTGGCAAAGTGGCATCGCTTTCATTTGTCGAAATACTGCGTATACAATACATATATATATATCTCGCCAGTGGAATCCCCGTCATGTGAGCAACCTTATGTGTAACATATAACCGTGTAATGGCGCGTGACATCCTACCTCATTTGTCGGCGTACACGTATACAAAATATATATATATATCTCGTGCGTGGAATCCTCATCTCGTACATGACTTCATGGAGAGCTAATCCATGGGGTAATAATCGTATATAACATGCGTGGAATCCTCATCACTTAAATGACCTTATGTGTAACATATAACCATGTAGCGCCTTGGCATCTACCTCGTTGTCGGCGTACACACATATGCAAAATATATATATATATATATATCTCGTGCAGTGGAATCCCAATCAGCTAAATGACCTTATGTGTAACATATAACCGTGTAATGGCGCAGTGGCATCCTACCTCATTTGTCGGCGTACACGTATGCAAAATATATATATATATATATCTCGTGCCCGTGGAATCCCTAATCTAGGGTGCATGACTTCATGGAGAGCTAATCCGTGGGGTAATAATCGTATATAACATGCGTGGAATCCACCGTCTAGGTACATGTCTTCGTGGGAGCTAGTCCGTGGAGTAATAATCGTATATAACATGCAGTGGAATCCATAAATCTCGGTACATGTCTTGTGGGAGCTATTCCATGGAGTAATAATCGTATATAACATGGTCGCGTGCCGGAATCCATAATCGTATAAGCGTGGCCATGGGGTAATAAAACAAATCAGAATCTAACGCCTCGCAGTCGCGTACCGGAATCCTCATCGTATAAGCGTGTCGAGTAATAAAAACAATTTGGGAATCTAACGCGTCTGGTCGCGTGC
This sequence comes from Przewalskia tangutica, assembly GCA_029844215.1. Classification (NCBI taxonomy): domain Eukaryota; kingdom Viridiplantae; phylum Streptophyta; class Magnoliopsida; order Solanales; family Solanaceae; genus Przewalskia; species Przewalskia tangutica. Next base: position 19,402 of record JAQGDG010000611.1, on the reverse strand, counting down.
CGGAATCAGCGTCGTATAAGCGTGTCGGATAAATCCTGATGGAAGCATGCGTGGAAGCCTCGTCGCTGTCGATGCGTCGAGTAAATTCACAACAAGCGTGACCTCCCCGAGAGTCACGGCGGCGTAAACATATAATACTTGCACTCGAGGCTATCACAAACAGTATCACGACCCGTTCGGGGCGTGGTAGTGCCTTACGAGCACCCAGTAGTCGTACATCGGAAATCGTGAATATAAAACATACGATATGAAATAAGAGATAAGATAATAAAGCAGGCCAACCCAAGCGGTTGCCTTCTTGCATATATCTGAAATCTTTCAAAGTGAGCAGTTTAATCCTTTTTAAAAACCACCTTGCGATTACTACGGACCTCAAGAATTTTTATACAACGTGGCGGGGAGGCCGCATACCACAGATATGTACAAGAACTTGACTCGAGAAGCATGCAAAAGATAAGCCTCGGAAGCGGAGCTTCCAATCTGTTGGCGTGATCATGGCGAGGATGAGCGGCCGATGTACCACTACTGCGGCGTGAGCGGCCGAGAGGTCGATCTGGTACAGTATGTGGCCCGAAAAATCGTAAATGAAATCATAACGGATCTATATAAAATAGGAGACATGTATGATAGCAAACTCTGATTCATAACATAAGCGATCTCGTCAGTCGGGGACTCGCGCCTCAAGTCGTCCGCCGTACGTGGAACTCCTTCCATTGCCGTGATCACGGATATAAGCCGTATTATCGTCTGGCGTGTCTCGGCTCGTCCTATGGGGATAGAGGTGGAATCGGGTGGTGTACATGTCGACCCATCAGCGGGACTCGGTGAAGAATCATATGGAATCGTGTCGGCCCGTCCATGGGACTCGGTAAAGAATCGGATGAAATCGTGTCGGCCCGTCCTCATGGGACTCGGTGAAGAATCGGATGAAATCGTGTCGACCCGTCTCGTGGGACTCGGTGAAGAATCGGATAAAATCGTGTCGGCCCGTCTCGTGGGACTCGGTGAAGAATCGGATGAAATCGTGTCGGCCCGTCATGGGACTCGGTGAAGAAATCGGATGAAATCGTGTCGACCCGTCGTGGGACTCGGTGAAGAATCGTTCATAACAAATCGATCGGCCCTCGGCCGAGAGAGCGGTGGTATAGAAATCTGATTCTTGCACAACAAGGCTATCATCGCAAACATAGGCAAGTTATACCTGACTCGAGTACTTTCGTTTTATGCAAAATCGATTCGACCCCAGTATTCGTACATTAAATTCCTTTTAAAAGATCCATTTCTTTTATAAAGGTCACTCGTGCAGTAGTATTAAAATCTGATGACTCGCGTTTTTAGGTAAACCAAAACACTTTCCTTTTGACATCTAGTAACAACATTCTTTTCCAAAAGTTCAAGTTTGCCTAATTTCAAATACTTAAGTCTCTTATTTTAGAAAGGTTTCATAGTCCATAGACTTAATCACTTATTAGCAATTGAGTAACATATGTCATAGGTGTGAAGCGGTTTATTCTTGTTTATAACAATCTTATTAAAGCGGCCATGATCTAGAAAATGTAATATCATTTTGTCTTATCTTAGCTTATGTAGATGGAGGTTTCTCTTTGGTTTTAATATAATTACTTACTTGTCAATACATTTTCCTTTATTAGCAGCTGCGATGGTTCGTTCGATACTTATTCTCATTTAGAAATCGATAAAACATTATTCTTTAAAAACCAAGTACTCATTACTCGTGAATGAGGTTTCACACTTTTCAACAAAATTTATATCAATTCAATTAAGTCAAGTCTCTTATCTTTCAAGATCAAGTCTCTCAACTTCTCTGACGATAAACCATTCTTTTTATCTCTCTTAAGTTGTTATACCTAACTTCCCATAAAGCTAGTATAACTCTTAAGCTTTAAAACCAAGTATTACTCTTCTCAAAAAGGTTTCTTATTTCTTTTGAAATACTTCGATTCTTATTATTGGGCTTAAGTCAAAAGAAATTGCCCGAAAAGCTACGTTGATTAACATTGCGTCGTCTATGGTACTAAATATATATTCTTTTAAAATATCATGCTCGAGAGGATAGGAAGAATCACATACCTTGCGGCGATTATATTATTAGCAAATAGCTCAATCTTGTAATCCTGCTAGCCTTTTCCACCGCCGAGTAGAATACGCTACTCGCGATGAGTTGACTATAGCGGTTATACAAGTCTATCAATGTCTAGACTACCTTTGTAGAATAATTCTACGGAAAATTGGCGACACTTCCACTGCAGCCAAACTACAAGTCTCTGTAAATCGATCTATGTAAATCTGATTCAATCTTCTTCTTTAATATCCTTACGATGTGATTTGGTTCAATATTCTTACGTAATATCATACATTACGATTCAATATTCTTACGTAATATCCTTATTCTGATTCAATATTCTTACGTAATATCCTTCATTACAGTTCAATTCTCTTACATGTATCTTATATACATTTCTATACTACTACGGTATGTAATTTCTAATTACACTAGAAGGATAGGATTATTTACCTCGATAAGCCCAAAATTATCCAAGATTAATTGTGCGATCTGAGCAGCGTTTAGCTCAGATTACGAGCGCTCCAATTCGCTCCGAGAAACCCTTGAAGTTCTACACAACTTCTACTTAACACTTGACCGACTATGAAGATTTTCTTAGGGTTTCGTTTAGTGGCTAAAGGAAGTATAATAGTATTTACGGGCTTTTAGTATAGGTGTAACCTTGGAATACTACAAGGTATTTGGGCGAGTATTTTGGAATAAACAACACTTGGAGAATACTTTTCTACCAAGGGGGTATTTTTGAAAACTACTAGGCATGGGGAGGGTATTCGTAGGGGCTCTCTAAGGGGAGGGTGCTCTTGGGCGAATACTACACAAGGGGGATTTTGAAGACTTGGAAAATGATTTGTGGATGAAGAAATGTCTTGCGTTAGAGGGTATTTATAGGCCAACCAATGGCGAAGATTAAGACAAGTGGTAGGCAAGTGTAGGGTGGGTATTTGGACATGTGTTTGTGGGTCCCACTTGCTCATCAACTACACAAAATATCCTACCAACTCCTTGAAAAAAAAGAGCAAAAAAACGTGCCAAGAAATCCCTTGGATTGCCGTCCACTTGGGTGACAAGTGTCACCCTCCGTTAGTCCAAAATATTTCATCTCTCGGAAAAATCCATAAAAATTATAAATGACATAGCGTTATTTTCCCTTGAAAGTTTGGAAAGCGTTTAGTCGGAAAAGCGACTCTTTTAGCTAGTTGTGCACAAATTTCGTACTTTGCCTACTTAAGGCTTAAACTTTTGTCGTGCGCCCTCGCGTACATACTGCGAAATACGGTATAACATTCTCCTCGCCGAAACATGCGTCGAATGTTCCTTCTCAGGCGGATAACGATAAAGTTCCTCTCAGCAAACAAGTTGCCAATGCCACACGTAGTCATAAAAAATAATACCGCGCAAATATTGACCCGAGTCCCAGAAATCATTCCTACACCACAAAAGCTTTCACACGGTCTAAAGGATACTCGCCATCTTATTCCGACAAAATGATCTTTTTATTACGCTAACACGTTCACTGCTTTCCATACTCGTCGTACTCTTCTTGAACAACTTGAACTCTCGTTATCGTACCATGCTTGGTCATTATTTTAGTTCCCAAAATTTACGGAGCCACTACCTCCAACTTGGTCATCTTACTAGCCTCGATCTTCTTGAGGCCATCCCGGCCTTCACGAACGCCAGTCGAACATATTCACTAACTCATCGATGGTGCATCTAAACTTGGGCCTAACACCCTCGTGACCCTACGCTGGCGGGACCACTGGCCCGGCCCAGCTGTCAAGACTACGGGTTGACGCGACCACGGCCTCGACCCGACCTCGTCGCGAACACTTGTTCTCCCGGCGGAACAATCTTACCTATTGAAGTCGAGCTACCACTTTAATCTTACCTGACCCGTAATTATCCTGATACATTTATCATAAACCAGTATTTAGACAAAGACTAGCAGTATAATCTTTTATTCAAGGCACTTACATCTAAGGTCTCGGCGTGTAATATTCTAAGGTTCATACCTTCACTTGTCCCAGCACTTATTCTTTCAACTATCCGTGTCTCTAAACCACGATTTAACATGATGCTATCTGAACATAATACTTAGCACATCGCCATTATCATTAATGCATACTAGTCTTTAGAGGGTAAGAATATACTGTATCAAGCTGCCATTTTTCCTTCGTCGCTCTAACCGTAATCACGCCTGCAGTGCAGCTATAGAAGGCGATGAACACGCTTGACCGGTAGGCTATGTCATTCTGCTGCATCCTTCCTATTAGGATAGTTTCTGCGTCACATAGCCTGGCGACGCGGAAAAAACAAGCACCCGATAAAAAAGCGACATTCCGGGATGGCGTGCGCCACATCGTCTGGCTGAGGAAACGTGAATCGGTGGCTAGAACCCGTATGCACTGTGAACGAAGCCTGGAGCCACGACCCGGCTCAAGAATACCGAGCGTCACGAAGGCGTGGAGGACCACTCTGTTGGCGGAGGTACATAACTAGTCTGCTTCTGGCGGCGCCTCGAAAGTTACCAAAGGACCTGCTGTTACGGCCTGCCTGGCTGATCCGATCGTTCGTCGACCTCTTAGTGCCTCGCATCTGGTGCATGAGCTGCGTGCGGGCAATGTCCATGCGGTGAAGAGCTACACGAACAAACACGCCAGTAATCATCTAGCAGGTGGCGTGGCGGTGCACTCGTCCTCCATGCTCGGCTACTTCTGCGGGGACGTTCAGGGCTAATGGTCGAACTACATTGTACTCTCAGGCGTCGCGATCTGCCTCAGCGTCAAAAATCAGTCGGCCGAGCCCTCGCCGTCTGTGGGGGCAAGAAATGTGCAAGAAATGCCGCGAGAACTTCGTCCCATGCGGTGGAAGTGCATGCTCCCGGGGCGGCTCGCGAATCAAACCGGTCATTGCGATATCCACGCGGTGATGCGAACCAATACCACCGACTACGCCTGCGAGGCTCGATCACTCTCATGATCATTGTGTTTGTCGGATAAACTCTGAGGTCGTCCTCGGCTCTCGATCCATAGAACAACTGGCGGGCTGACTCGAGAAAGTCCGTAGTCTTAAACTCTGCTCTTGGGTGAACCATGGGTCTCTAGGCCAGGCTGCTGCATCGGCCTATCCTCATGCAGCCACGATCACGGCGATGTGGCCATCTCTTTGTAACCCGTCTCCTGCTCCGGTGTGGGGTGGAGGCTCAGTCTTGTAGTATCGGACCAACTGCTGCGGCCACTAAGCTCTTTGAAATTTGGCGGCGTCATAAAACTCGCCGTCTGAAGCACTATCTCGGTAAGGCGGGCTGCGCCCCGTACTCCTCTGTATCCTACCAGCGGTTTCCTCATTGTCTTTCCCGCAGGCGGGTTGCACTTGCGAGAGCATAGCGAGTAAAGCGAAATGCGTCGGAGGGTCCAGCTTATAACTGGCTCTAAGGCACGATCTCGAGAATGAGAAGAATGAAACCAATCCTAAATGTCCTGCTGACCTCGATTATAGATGTAGTGCAACAGCGATAATCAGACTACTGAACGCGATGCATGTAGACACGCCAGAGGATTAAGCTGCTCGATACAACTTTTGTCACGACCCGTTCAGGGGCGTATTGATCATACAGGGCGCCAGTAGTCGTACATCGAAATCGCGGAATATAAAACATCTGAGATATGAAATAAGAGATAAGATAATAAAGCAGGCCAACCCAAGCGGTTGCACTTGCATATATACATAAATCTTTCAAAGTGAGCAGTTTAATCCTTTTTACAAACCACGCCTTGTGATTACATACCTCTAAGAATTTTTATACAACGTGGACGGGGCCGCGCCATACCACGAATGTACAGAACCTCTGACTGAAAGCATGCAAAAGATAAGCCTCGGAGCGGGCTTCAATCTGTTGACTGTGATCCATGGCGAGGATCGGCGGCCAGATGTACCTACTGCGCCAGCATGGCCACGAAGGAGTCGATGCAGCGGTACCAAGTATGTGAAAGCGAAAAATCGTAAATAAAATCATAGCGATCTATATAAAGCAGAGGCGTGTATGATAGCAAACTACGATTCATAACATAAAAGCGGTCGTCAAGTCGGGGACTCGCGCCGCAAGTCATCCCTCATGCGTGGAACTCGCCGCCATGCCGTGATGCGGATATCGCCGTATTATCGTACAACATGTCTCGGCTCATCCGTAGGGATAGAGGTGGAATCGGGTGGTGTCATGTCGCCCGTCCGCGGGACTCGGTGAAGAATCATATGGAATACGTGTCGGCCCGTCCGTGGGACTCGGTAAAGAATCGGATGAAATCGTGTCGTCCCGTCTCATGGGACTCGGTGAAGAATCGGATGAAATCGTGTCGGCCCGTCTCATGGGACTCGGTGAAGAATCGGATGAAATCGTGTCGGCCCGTCTCGGGACTCGGTGAAGAATCGGATGAAATCGTGTCGGCCCGTCTCATGGGACTCGGTGAAGAATCGGATGAAATATGTGTCGGCCCGTCTCATGGGACTCGGTGAAGAATCGTTCATAACAAATCAGCGGCCCTCAGTGAGAGAGCGGTGGTATAAATCTGATTCTTGCACAACAAGGCTATCATCGCAAACATAGGCAAGTTATACCTGACTCAAGGTACTTTCATTTTATGCAAAAATCCGGTTCGACCCCAAAGTATTACGTATATTAAATTCCTTTTAAAAGATCCATTTCTTTTATAAAGGTCACCCGATACGTAGTATTAAAATAGAGTGACTCGCATTTTAGGTAAACCAAAACACTTTCCTTTTCAGCATCAAGTAACAACATTCTTTTCCAAAAGTTCAAGTTTGCCTAATTTCAAATACTTAAGTCTCTTATTTTAGAAAGGTTTCATAGTCCGTACACTTAATCACTTATTAATGCAATTGAGTAACATATGTCATAGGTGTGGCAGTTTATTCTTGTTTATAACAATCTTATTAAGCGACCGTGATCTAGAAAATGTAATATCATTTTGTCTTATCTTAGCTTATGTAGATGGAGGTTTCTCTTGGTTTTAATATAATTACTTACTTGTCAATACATTTTCCTTTATTAGCATTGCGATGGTTAGATTCGATACTTATTCTCATTTCCGAAATCAGTAAAACATTATTCTTTAAAAACCAAGTACTCATTACTCATGAATGAGGTTTCACACTTTTCAACAAAATTTATATCAATTCAATTAAGTCAAGTCTCTTATCTTTCAAGATCAAGTCTCTCAACTTCTACAACGATAAACCATTCTTTTTATCTCTCTTAAGTTGTTATACCTAACTTCCCATAAAGCTAGTATAACTCTTAGCTTTTAAAACAAGTTTACTCTTCTTTCAAAGGTTTCTTAATTCTTTTGAAATACTTCCGATTCTTATTATTCGGGCTTAAGTCAAAAGACATTGCAGAAAAGCTACGTTCGATTAACACCGTCGTCTTAGGTACTAAATATATATTCTTTTAAAATATCATGCTCAAGAGGATAGGAAGAATCACATACCTTGCGGCGATTATCATTATTAGCAAATAGCTCCAAAATCTTGTAATCCTGCTGGCCTTTTCCACTCTTGAGTAGAATAAGCTACTGCGATGCTTGACTATAGCGGTTATACAAGTCTATCAATGTCTAGACTACTTTGTAGAATAATTCTACGGAAAATTGGGCGACACTTCCCTACGCCAAACTACACAAGTCTCGTAAATACGGTCCTATGTAAGTACAATTCAATCTTAACTTCTTTAATATCCTTACGATGTGATTTGATTCAATATTCTTACGTAATATCCTTATTACAGTTCAATATTCATACGTAATATCCTTATTACAGTTCAATTCTCTTATGTATCTAATATACATTTCTATACTACTACGATATGTAATTTCCAATTACACTAGAAGGATTGGATTATTTACCTCGATAAGCCCAAAATTATCCAAGATTAAATGTCGATCTGAGCAGCGTTTAGCTCAGATTACGAGCGCTCGGTCGCTCGAGGAAACCCTTAGAGGTTCTACAACTTCTACTTAACACTTGACCCCGTATGAAGATTTTTCTTAGGGTTTAGTTTAGTGGCTAAAGGAAGTATAATAGTATTTACGGGCTTTTAGTATAGGTGTAACCTTGGAATAGTACAAGGTATTTGGGCGAGTATTTTGGAATAGTAACAACACTTGGAGAATACTTTTCTACCAAGGGGGTATTTTTGAAAACTACTAGGCAAGGGGGGTATTCGATGACGGCCTCTCTAAGGGGAGGGTGCTCTTGGGCGAATACTACACTTAAGGGGAGGATTTTCAAGACTTGGAAAATGATTTGTGGATGAAGAAATGTCTTGCATTAGAGGGTATTTATAGGCCAACTTGATGGCCAAGATTAAGACAAGTGGTAGGCAAGTGTAGGGTGGGGATTTGGACATGTGTTTGTGAGTCCCACTTGCTCATCAACTACCTGAAATATTCTACCAACTCCTTGACAAAAAGAGCAAAAAAGCGTGCCAGAAATCCCTTGGATTGTGCGTCACTTAGGTGACAAGTGTCACCCTCCGTTGGTCAAAATATTTCATCTCGGAAAAATCCGCAAAAATTGTAAATGACATAGCGGAATTTTCCCTTGTAAAGTTTGGAAAACGTTTCGTCGGAAAACGACTCTTTTCGCTAGTTGTGCACAAATTTCGCCACTTTGCCTACTTAAGGCTTAAACTTTTGTACGTACGCCCTCACGTACATACTCTGAAAATACGGGGTATAACACAAGCATAGGCAAGTTCATTAAATCTTTAGACTTTCATTTTATATACTCAAGGCACTTTTCGTTTCACATAAACATCAGAATTTAACGAAGTACTACGTCTTCCATTCTTTTCAAAGACTTCGTTTTCATATAAAACCTCAAGATACTAATAACCGTACTATCAAGTCATATCTAATTTTCAAGACAAGTCATAATACCTTTTAGAAATACATTTATAGGCTTCTAAATCAAGTGACTTCTTTCTTTAAAACTTTAAGCAATTGATGCCTTCAAATCAATTTGCCTTTCTTCATTTCAAGTCATTTATCCTTATTTACATCACTAGAGTAAACCATTCTTTCATCTTTCCATAAAACTATTATAACCAACTTCCCATAAAGTCGTTATACTAACTTTATGCTTTAGACATACATTCTTTTTTTATAACGAGAGACTTATACTTTCAAATCAAGTTACATAACTTTCAAAATACTTGAGTCTATTAACTTTAGAAATCAAGTTTCTTAACTTAGAATATCAAGTCTCTTTAACTTAGAATTTCAAGTCTCTTAACTTTAAAAATAAAGTCTCTTAACCTTTTAAGAATTCAAGGTTCATGATCTTAAAACTTCATAACATAAACTCTTTACTATTAAGTAACATATACTTTTAAGCGTTGTGAATAGGTTATACTTATTTATAACGATCTTATTAAAGCGACCGTGATACATAAAATGTAATACAATTTTGTTTTATCTTAGTTTCTATGTAGATGGAGAATTCTACTCATTTTAATATAATTGATTGTCGATACATTTTCTTTTATTAACTGAAATGGCTTGTTCGATACTTATTCTCATTAAATGCGATAAATTAGCAAAGTCAACTCGACTCGAATACTTCTATGACTCTTGCAGCGTCCCAGTAAGACTTGGTAAGAACTTATGATAACAGACATAACTTTCACATAGAGTAAATCAACATACATACCTCTTAACTTCAGAGTAGAAGGAATCATGAAATAACACCACGTATATTTCATTCATAGAATCATGCCAAAAGGAGGAAGAGGTTCACATACCTCGCGACGATTATCGACAAGTAGCAAAATTCTCTAAAGTAATTCAACCTTGATAGCTATTTCATCCTTTAAGTAGAATCGCTACTCGTAGTACTTCAGCCTATATTAATCATAACATGTCTATCAACCCCTTTTTTCACGTAGAATCATACTAAGTGTAAGGTCTCTTATTACGGAAAATCGGGCGACTTCGCTTTGTTTCTACGTGCTTTTCCACCTTTTCAAGGCCCGTAAAATCAATAACCAAGCGCCACATTTAACGCCTAACAATTCAGCAAATACAAAGGGGATTACCGCTAATAGGGCGTGTAAATTCTGCCCCACAATTAATATAAAGCGTCGATAATTCCAAGCCTGATACCGCGATGTCACGACAATTATCAATTTCCTTTCAATTCCTTCTTGATCAAAGTTGTTATTCCAACGTATTATATACATAATAACAATTACAACAACTATAAATCATTTCTTCCTTAACATCGGCGATTGTAACTACGTCCAAATTAATTACAACATTAATGGCTAAGCTTGTAAATTTTTGGTTTTAACGTGTTGACATGATCCAAATATTTTCAAACTTCAATATATATACCACGTACTCATTTTTAACTACTAAAACATGTAATCTTTAATCACGAAGAAGATGAAGATTTTACCTCGATAAGCCTAATAAAGTCCAAGCGTAAAAGTCGATCCTTAGCAACTTTTAGCTCCTCTTATGTTCCAATCTGCTCCAAGCACTCCTTATAAGCTCATGAAGAACTCCTCTTCAAGTTCCATCTTCAAAGTTGAAGAACACCTTTGGTTTTCGCCTTGTGACTAACGTAAAAACGTCGTTTTTCCGGGATCTTTCTATTGAGATATCCTTACAATACCCTTAGGAACCTTGGTTTAAAGTATTGGGATTATTGAACATGAAGCGAAATTTTTCTTGTTGGCATGGCCAGCGGGAGCCTGCAAATGAGTCTTCAAAGTTTTCAATTGTTCTCTAAGTGTAAAATGCCTTGTCTTGCTACTTAGGATGACTATATAACAACATGGAGGGTCTAGATTAGAACAAATGTGTGGCTTGGATGAATGGCATTTAAATATCAAGCCAAGTGGCTCTTTGATTTGGTCAATAAACTCAGCTATAGTTGCGAGACTTGCTCATCTTCACTTTGGTCAAATGACCATTATACCCGTGGTCAATTTCGGCCAAGACCAACCAAGGGGGTGACCGTGTAAGCCCTCCCGTTCGTCCATAAAATTTCGTAACCCTCGTGGGCCCGCAAAGCGTAAAATTTCTCGGGTGGGCCTGCGTGACCAAATCAAGTAAAATACATTTCCACAATGATAATAAATTCCATACTCCTCAAATAATGTATTACGAGAATCTAATTCTCAACAATGAGCATTTTCCTTTAGAAGTTCGGAAGATTTTCCTCGGAAAAACAATTCTTTCTTTCGTACGATTTTCAAGTCTTGTGTTCTCGCGTCTATTCTCTTATTCATGTCACGGAATTATGGGGTGTAACATTCTTCCCTTAGAAATATTAGTCACAGAATGTTCTTTGAGTCGATCTAATTAGATGGCGACATAGTCTCCTTTACAACCCTACGCACGATAATACCATAGCGTGTACATGTGATACTTATACTAAAAGTCACCACGAACTCCATGTGTCGACGTTAGTTATCTGTATAAAGCTTCTGCTGACTCCGAGCTCACTAAAAATATTTCCTGGATAAGCGTCGCCTTATCCACAGCCCTCTAAATCAAATGCGGGCCAAATATACGAACCTCGCTTTCGTTGAACGACGATGGAGTTACACTTTCTGCGGTTGTATTCTTTCGTACCTCCAGCTTATACTAGCATACTTACATAACCTCCGTACGATTCTTGCCTCGATCTTTTGGAGTCACTCTGATAAACAATATAAGACCATTTCGCTCTCGACACGGTTAGGTGGAATCGTCTACGAACGTAAAACAATTAACTAGACTTGGGCCTTGCACGCCGTGACCTGTCGCGTGGCGGGAATACTACCAGCGAATCCCTCTATTTCAAACTATAGGCGACCCGTAATAGGTCCTCAGCCAGGACCGCGTCGCGCAACTCTTACTCTTAGTATGAATAAAATCTTATTTCGAGAAGGCCTTATATACCTAAGGTCTCGGCGGTTATCAATATTCTTAGGCTCGCATTTTCCATGCACCAAGCCTCCTTATCGATCCGTGCGTACAATAACTCATCGTAATACCATAACCATGTTATCTTGATCACAACCAACCATTCCTATGCGCCGAAACCGGGCGTCGGCAGTGCCTTACCGGGCACCCTGTGATACATCATCGAGAAAATCAGCGGAACATAAAACGCGAGTCACTAAACAAGAGATATAGTAAATAAGCGAGGCCAACCAAGCATTTGCCTTGGTATATACATAAAACACGAGCAGTTTAATCCTTTTACAACCACGCGCGGTACTACTGACCTCAAGATATGCGACAACTATGGCGGACGGGGCCCGCCATACCCACAGATGTACAAGAACCTGACTCGAGAAAGCATGCAAAGATAAGCCTCAGAAGGAAGCAGACTTCAGGCACTATTTGAAGTGAGATCTAGGCGGGGATCCACGACCGATGTACCTCTACTGCGGCGTGAGCGCGGCCCGAAGGTCGATCTGTGGTACCAAGTATGTGAAGCGTAAATCTGCGGTTAAATCATAGATCTATATAAAGCGGGAGGCATGTATGATAACCAAAATCGATGCTGTGACATAAAGCGATCAAGTCGGGGACTCGCGCCTCAAAGTCACCACTCGAATATAACTATGGGTCTCGCGCCGCGCGTCCATCGTGTTCGCATCATGGCCACATGCCGAATCTTTGCATCGGTGTAGACGTGTCGTGATGCGACAATAATAACAGGCCGCGTGGCGCGTACCGGAATCTGCGTCGGTGTAGACATGCCGTATAACCTCAATAACGATATCTTGGTGGTCAACCACGCGCGTAGCGCGTACCGAATCTTTGCGTCGGTGTAGACCGTCCATGTTGCGATAATAACCATATATCGGGTAATCAACGACGCGTGGCGCGTGCCGGAATCTTTGCGTCGGTGTAGACATGTCCATGTGGCATCAATGACAAGGCGATAATCAAAATGGAAACATGCGTGGAATTCTCGTCGGCCCGGCGTCGAGTAAGTTCTCGACAAGTCAGCGGCCTCTGCCGAGAGGCGGTAACAAATACCACACTTGCATGACGAGGCTATCGTCACGGCGTAGGCAAGTTTCCGACAACAAGCATGGCGAGTTTCACCAGCGACAAGCATAAGCGAGTCTCGCGTGACTCAAAGTACTTTCATTTTATGCCAAAGTGCGGGTTTGTAACCCCAGTACTACATCGTTAAGTTCTTTTAAAGAGATCCATTACTTTTATAAAGTCACGATACAGTAGTATTAGAATGACCAACCAGCGTTCCTTTTCAAAATCAAGTAACAACATTCTTTTCCTAAGTTCGGTTGCTAGTTTGATTACTCAAGCTTACCGTTTTCAAATGGTTTCATAGTTCCCAAACTTAATCACTTGATTCCTTTTAGAACAATTGAGTAATATATGTCTCAGCGTGAGGTAGGTTATTTTGTTTACAACATTCTTATTCTGACCATGATCTACAGAAAATGTAATATCATTTTGTCTCGTCTTAGTTTCTATGCGGATGGAGGTTTCTCTTTGGTTTTAATACGATACATCATTATTCGATACATTTTCCTTTATTAGCATTTGCGATGATGCGCCGATACGTTACGATTTAAATCGGTAAAACATTATCCTTTAAATAAAACCAAGTACTCATCGCTCATGAATGAGATTTCACACAAACATTCACATTAAAAACAAATAAGTTAAGTCTCTTATCTTATAAGATCAAGTCTCTTAACTTAACATCGATAAACCATTTTCTTTACCTCTCTTAAGACATTATACCTAACTCCCCAAAAAGCTAGTATAACTCTTTTTAAAACCTTTAAAACCAAGTGTTACTCTCATTCAAAGCGATTTATAAATCTTTTTGAAATACATCAAGTTCTTTATTATAACTAGCGATTATAATTCACACGATTACCTTTTAAAACCACAAAGTATTTTCTTACCTCGTAAGGTTATAACTTGACTCCGTAAAGCGTTATAACAACATGTTTCAAATAATCAAATACTTTAAACACGTATGCGTCTGCCGTACTACATAGTTACGCGTATCATGCTGAAGAGATAGGAAGAGGTTCGCGTACCTCGCGGCGATTGTCGACTAATGGCAAAGCGCTCAAGTACCTCGAAGCGCTACTCCTTAAGCGAGTGGATCGCTCATCGTGGTACTTGACCTATAAGGCCACAGTGACATTAACATCTAGATCTCAGCGTTCCATAATCTCTGAGAAAATTGGCGGCCTCCCCGCGGCGCCGTCTCGCCTGCATCGGTAGGCTACCGAAGCCAACCGGGGTTTTACCGCCTAACCGGGCGTGTACAATTCTACTACCGCGGTAATATTACAAGTCTCTTGTAATACAGTCACATGTACTTACAGTTGATTCGATTCTTAATTCTTGACTTAAGTCAAAGACATTGCCACGATTACTAAGTATAGTTCTATATATAGTATACTTATTTATCGTTCAACATGTAATTTCGATTACATTAGAAGAACGATAGTGTTTACCTCGATAAGCCCAAAATTATCCAAGTATAAAGTCGATCTGAGCAGCGACAGCTCTACTCAGCGCTCGAGCAACCCTTAGAAGTTCTAACGAACCTACTTACAACTGACGGGTGAAGATTTCCTTAGGGTTTCGTTTTTGTGGCTAAAGGAAGTATAATCGTATTTTACGGGCTTTGTATAAGTGTAACCTTGGGAATACTACAAGGTATTTGGGCGAGTATTTGGACATTATAACAATATTAGGAGAGTATTTCTATACCACAACAAGGGGTATTATATGAAGACAACTAGGCTAGGGGTGCCCCGGCGAGTACCTGAGGGGAGGGTGTGCTCTCGGCCACAAGGCCTCGCGAAAAGGGGAGGAGGAAGCTCTCGGCTAGCACTGAGAAGGGAGGAGAGGGTTTCAAGACTTGGAAGTTTTGGAATGGATGAAGTCTTCACCTTAGGGGTATTTATAGCAAAACCAAAAGCCACGATGGCGAATCAAGCCGTGTGCAAGGCAAGTGTAAGGCCAAGATCAAGCCAAGTGCACTAACCTACTCATGAAAACCTCATGAAAACAAGGCCAAAACAAGGCCTGATTCAAAGGGACGATCGGCCCAGGCCAGCGATCCCTCTTGGGCGTGATCGTCGAGTCCCTCATTTGCTACGATGTGGGGTGACGCGTGTCACCTCCCGTTGGTCCAAAATGTTCGTCTCTCGGAAAAATCCGCCAAAAATAATAAAAGACATGGCGGAATTTTCTCTACGAAAATGGAAGCGTTAAAGTCGACGACTCTGTCGGCACTTGTGCCCAAAATTTCAAACATGCCTAACAAGGCTCAAAATTAAATGCGTCGTCCTGCGTACATACTGCGGAAATCTGGGTATAACATTCTTCCCCAGAAACATTCGTCGAATGTTCCTTGAGTCTCAAAACAACATGCGTCGGTATAGTCTTGCGCTATCGTCACGAAAACAATCATGCCACGCTGGTCACGAAAACACCTGCGCTCGGCTTCTCCGCCTCGCGGTGCTCGTCACGAACACTCGAACTTCGTTCTAGTGTCGGTACCACCAACCGTCAGCGACACATTTCCCGACCATGGTCCTGCCTCGAGCTTGGTCATCTCGCTAACCTCGATTTCCCTAAGGCCATTCCGGCCTTCGCGAACTGATTACGGTCGAGCGTATCCACGAACTTCATCGATGGTCATCTAAACTTGGGCTGCACCCTCGTGACCACGCCACTGGCGGGACCACTGAGCTGACCGCCGCCAAAGCGGGGCGGGTTGGCCCTTGTGGCGTGACCCGACCATTTTAATAGCGCCCGACTCTGTTTCTTGATCAGAACAATCTTACCTCTGGTCATGAAGCTACCTTCCATTTCACATTACCAGGACTTACCCTTTTCACTTGCAGGTTTCTAAATCACATTTTAGCCAAAGCTATCCAAACATATCATTAAACACATCAACAACATCAATACACACAAAACTACAGAAGTTAAGGATATACACGAAACTAGGCGGTTCGAGGCAGCTAAGCTAAGGAGCTTCCATGCGACCTCTGTGGCATGGCTGCTCCACAGTAATGCGTGCTATCTACCAGTGCTACCCACGGTGGGCAGTCTCTCGTCATATGGCCTGTTGGCCGCGAGAATAACAAGCTCCTAGGTGCTACGACACTCTCGAAATCACGGTCTACGCGTCGACCACGCGAGGTAGGGGTATTGCATCTGGCCAAAACCCTACTCGCGAACATCCGAAACACGGAGCCACGGCACGCTCCTGAATATCCCGAGGTCGAGAAGGCTGCGGAGGACCACTGCGCAATGGCGGTACATAACTAATCTGCTTGGTAGTCCGCCTCGAAAGTCGCCAAAATATCCGGCGTCTTGGCGCCTGTGGCGGTCCGCTGCGTCGATCTGCGCTCGCCGCAAGTGCATGAGCTGCGTGCGGGCAATGTCGTGCGGTGAAGAAAACACCGAACAACTCTGCTGGGTGTCGTGAACGTAACATATCGGTGCACTCGATCCTCGTACTAGCTACTAATGCGAGAACATCACAGGGCGATAGTCGAACTCCACGTTGTACTCGGCATGCGCGTTACGCCTCAGCGTCAAAAATCGCCGGCTGAGCCCTCGCCATCTGTGGAAGTAAGAAATGTGCGGGAAGGCCCCGCTTCGTCCCGGCTGGTGGAAGTGCATTCTCTCCGGGGCGGCTCGCGAATCAAACGATCATGCGGTATCACGCGGCCGTCGCGAACCTAGGACCAGCGGCTTCGGTCTCGAAGCCTTGATCACTCTCGTGATCCGGCTGTAGCGCCGGATGAACTCCTGCGGATCATCCTCGAGCCTCGACCGTAGAACTACGGCGGGCTACGTCTCGAAAGTCTGTAGCCTCGAGTATGCGCTTTCGGGGTGAACTACGGGTGCTCTTGGGTGCAGGCTGCTGCGTCGGCCTATCTGCATGTCAGCCCACGACCACGGCGATGGCCAGGCCGTCTCGCGTAACCCAACTCTTACGCCCGGGCCAGGTGGGTGGAGGCTCGGTCTTGTAGTCTCGGCGACCAGCTGCTGTGACTCTAGCTTCTCTTTGGTCTTTGGCGGCGTCGCGAAGCGCTTGTCGGAAGCCTTGTCTCCAGTCTTGTAGGGCTGCGCCTCGTACTCCTCACGAATCACACTAGCGACTCCCTCGGCTGCCTTGCCATACCGGGGCCACAGTTGCACTTCGCGAGGCGTAAGCGGTAAAGCGAAACACGTCGGAGGGTCGACTTACAACCACGGCTCTAGGCACGATCTCGGAATGAAGAATGAAACCAATCCTAAATGTCCTATAGCCTCACGATTATAGATGTGGTGCGCGACAGCGATAATCAAGACTACTGAACCGCGATGCGTAGACACTTTCAGAGGACTAAGCGCTCGATACCACTTTGTAGCGCCCGAAACCGGGCGTCAGTGCCTTACCGGGCACCACAGTGATAATCATCGAGAGAAAATCGCGGAACATAAAACATGAGTCACTAAACAGAGATATAGTAAATAAGCAGACCCCAAAGCGATTTGCCTTGGTATATCGTAAAACACGAGCAGTTTAATCCTTTTCTGACCACGCAGCGGTACTACGGACCTCTAAGATATGCACGACAAGCTATGACGGAGACGGGGCCCTGGCACCACGAATGTACAAGAACCTGACTCGGAAAGCATGCAAAGATAAGCCTCAGAAGGCAGACTTTCAGGCACATTTGAAGTGAGATCACAGGCGGGGATCGCGGCCAATGTACCTCACTGCGGCATGAGCGGCCCAGAAGGAGTCGGTGCACAGGTGCCAGTATGTGGCGTAAATCTGCGGTTAAATCATAACGATCACATATAAGCGGGAGCGTGTATGATAGCAAAAATCTGATCTGTGACATAAGCGATCAAGTCGAGGACTCGCGCCTCAAGTCGCGGCTTCGAATATAACTATGGGTCTCGCCCGCCACGTCCATCGTGTTCGCATCGCGGCCACGTACCGGAATGCTGCGTCGGTGTAGGCGTATCGTGATGCGGCAATAATATGAGCCGCGTAGCGCGTACCGGAATCTTGCGCCGGTGTAGACATGCCCGTATAACCTCGATATGATATCGGTGGTCGACCACGGCGTGGCCCGTGCCGGAATCTTGCGTCGGTGTAGGCGCGTCGTATTGCGATAATAACCATATGTCGGGTAATCAACGACGCGTGGCCGCGTGCCGGAATCTTTGCGTCGGTGTAGACATGTCCGTGTGGCATCAGCAATGAGCGGTAATCAAAATGGAAACATACGTGGAATTCTCCGTCATTTGCCGTGCGTCGAGTAAGTTCTCGACAAGTCGTGGCCGCCTGCAGAAAGCGGTAACAATACGCACGCGACCAAGGCTATCATCACAAGCGTGGCAAGTTTCGCGGCAACAAGCATAGGCGAGTTTCGCAATGACAAGCATGAAAGTCTCGCGACTTCAGTACTTCGTTTTATGCAAAGTGCGGGTTTGTAACCCCAGTACTACATCGTTAAGTTCTTTTAAAAGAGATCCATTACTTTTATAAAGTCACGATGCAAGTAGTATTAGAATGACCGACCGCGTTATTTTTCAAAATCAAGTAACAACGTTCTTTTTCCTAAGTTCGGTTTGCTAGTTTGATTACTCGAAGCTACCGTTTTCAAATGGTTTCATAGTTCCCAACTTAATCAGCAGATTCCTTTTTAGAACAATTGGGTAATATATGTCTACACGTGAGAGTAGGTTATTCTTGTTTACAACATTCTTATTACGACCATGATCACAGAAAATGTAATATCATTTTGTCGTCTTAGTTTCTATGCGGATGGAGGTTTATCTTGGTTTTTAATACGATCGTCATTATTGGTACATTTTCCTTTATTAGACTGCGGTGGTGCGTCGATGCGTTACGATTCGAAATCGGTAAAACATTATCCTTTTAAATAAAACCAAGTACTAAATTTCTGGCGAATGAGATTTCACCTGACATTCACATTAAAAACAAATAAGTTAAGTCTCTTTATCTTATAAGATCAAGTCTCTTAACTAACATCGATAAACCATTTTCTTTACCTCTCTTAAGACATTATACTAACTCCCAAAAGCTAGTATAACTCTTTTCAAAACCTTTAAAACCAAGTGTTACTCTCAGCCAAGCGATTTATAAATCTTTTGAAATCATCAAATTCTTTATTATAACTAGCGGTTATAATTCACACGATTACACTTTTAAAACCACAAAGTATTTTCTTACCTCGTAAATTTGTTATAACTTGAC
>JAQGDG010000610.1:0-96376 GCA_029844215.1 Przewalskia tangutica | reverse complement strand
TTTGTGCTTAATACATTTGAATGTGGTCAAACCAAACGTTAAAAATCTGAAACGTTTGGATAGTCTTCAATGGTTTCACGTGTGATTGGGATGACTATTCACGAAGTAATAGAGTAGACCATTTATCTATGGTGGAAAGGATTTGTCTTTATTCTAGAAATGGAAAGGGAGAGGAAGAGGTCTGCTGCGCTCTTAGCTTTAGGGTTTGTTTTATTTGTTTTTTTAGGTTAGGGGTGGTAATGATGAGGGGCTTTGGACCGAATGGGCTAAACGGGTTTTAGGCCTGGGGTTTCAGGCTTGACGAAAATAAAAGGAGGTAATGGGTATTGGGCTTGGGAATTTTATTGTTTGGGTAGAGTATTAGATGTTTTATTTTAATAAAGGGTCAGAGTATAAAAATGGATTTATAAAATTATAAATTATAAGGATAAAAAGTACTAATAAATAATGCAATAATATTTTGGAAATGGTTTAGTGCTTAATATAAATGCGATGTCGTTTTATTAATGACATAGAATATTAGGATAAAATTATGATTAGTAAAAAAATGCGAATAAAGATAATAATAACAATAAAAAGTAATTATTTTGAGAATATTAATTTTTTTATTTATATATGCATATGTATATGTATGTATTAAAATTAAAATTTCGGCGTACTACCGTAGTAAGCACTTAAATATGGTCAAGACTAATCGTTCGCAACGGTTACACTCATTCACATCGTTCATCCTCGCTATGCCCCGGGCCTTTTGGCTTCTAACGCAAAGTGGCCGCCATTCGCCGGGCATTAAGGCCCGGTGAATCACTTGACATCTCAATGCATGATTTGATATTCCGCATCCGATCAAGCCGCATTTGATCGCGGATACGAATGTAACGACCATGACAAAGTCGCTACCTAGTTACCTGGGTTTGGAAAACCTATGCAAGGCAACCGCATAGGATCCGACTTCTAGAAAGGAATCGACCCACTTCAACAAGCATGCACACCCCACCCGAACCGGGCGGGCGCTTCGGCCCGCGACACGTATGGAGCGAAGCCATGCCACTCTTAATGCCGGATGCGGCGAAAAGACCGATTCAACGAGATATAATTCCTTTAACGCAAGACGCACTTGACGGTATGGTGCGGCAAGTAAAGCACGTAAGGACTAAGGCTATTTCGCTTGATCCTTCCGAATGTTAGTTCATATCCGTATTTTTTAAGTGTTTAAAAATAATTTAATTTTGATGAATAAGTATGAGATGGACAAAATTGTGTCACGTAGTCAAGACAATGTCATTCATATATGTAAGAGGCAGTAAGTCATTACTCGATGAAAATAAAAAGGGAGTTATCACATTTGTTATACATGAACCCAATCTTCAAGACGTAAGTGACAAAGCTGGCCATACTAAGTCTGGAGCTTGTTTCAAGTCATAGCTGACTTTCGCCGCTTCACAAACCGCCTATTCCATGAGCCGAACGATGCACAAAGCCAAGCCGGGTTGACGATGTATACGATTTCTTCAAATCCCCATGAAGAACACATTTTTCACATCAAGACGACGAATTGAATTAATTCTTTCCCATATCAATGCTCAAAACAAGATTTAATGTCATCGTTTAACAATCGTATTAAAGGTCTCACCACAATCAATTCTCTTGCCGCTCGCGTCATTTTCCAAGTCTCTTCCTAGCGCCTGCTCACCATTGCCCCGACTTATGACGATATAACCACATACAATGAATCACATCGACCTGCTATGATTTTGTGGACAAGATTTCAGTCGATGTAGAGAGCTACATCAAACTTTCACGCACGTCCGCATTCCAATAGGATCAAGCTCGACTAATTTGGATTCTCATGTGAGACGACTTGAAAGTTAATAGGTTAAAATGGACTTTCGCTTAAAAATCCCGTGACATGGCACGAAGTTTCATACGGCGCGCTGGAGCTGGGACCGCTTGTGTTGCGCGCGGACTCGAGCAGAGTGGTAAATGGTATTGACCCGGCTTGCAGCTGGGTTTGGTGAGGCGACTGGACTCGCGCATGGATTTAGTCGATTTATGGCGTCAGCACGGCATCGTAATAGGGCGCAGACACACGATCGGCCGGTAGTCGCGATTACAGAGTAAATGGGTAATGGGTTTGTTGCACATGGTAGCGGGCGTCAGAGCGATCAAGAACAAGCGGGATGACGATCGGGGCAAATGGTTTTCAGTCAACTACTAGCTCCATGAATCATATTATTAACAGGGAGAAGGTTCGAATCGGCCACGAAAGTCATAGTCGCAATTGAATTTTTCTGACATTTGTAAAAGGGAAGACGTGTTCTCAAACGTAATACGCGAGAGACAAAGACTTTATTCAGGGACAAATCATAGCATTTGCACCCCATATGATTTTACTGAAACCCAAGAATACGCAAAGGAGTAGTCTTAGGTGATAATTTACAAGAGTCGCGAGGCGAGATTAGTGTAGCATAACACCAAAGATTCGTGAGGTGACTACAGAAGTAACGACTTAATAGAATTTTGGTGGAGTTTTATTTCAAGGGTACATGAGGTAATATATTAACGCTGTAGACTCAAAAAGAAGGGAGAGAAGATGAAATAAAGATGTTACGTATCATATTATTAATGCGTGAACGATTCTTTGGCTTTACCATTGGAAGCGAGGTATTAGCAAAGAGAATTGAAACATCATGTCATTGCCTAAAATATATTAAAAGGTGAATTGTTAAACTCACGCACTATCATCACATTGAAATGATTTAATGTTCTTTTTAAATTGCATTTTAACGATGATCAAAATTCTAGAAATACGGAGTAGACTTTAGACTTATATTCAAATGGATAGATCCAAAGTAAACGAGAGAAGTCATCTAATAGCATCAAATAATATTTGACCTGCCTTACTATAATGGAGATGTCCATAAATCTACATGAATGATATCAAATGGAGAGAAAGTAGCACTCAAAGATGATTTAAAAGGAAGTCTAACATGTTTTCCTATGGAAAGAATAGCAACAGGTAAATTTTCTTTTAATTATATCAATCAAATTGTGACTTAAGAAAGTTTAAACTGCGTGCTCCTAGGTACCCAAGTCGATCGTACAGTCGAATGCAGAGGTTGCAATAGAGACGATGCGGATCGACACTTACAAGTGGAATTAGAAGAGAAAAGATATGTCCATCACACTATCAGATCTCGTAAAGAGCTGTTCCGCACGTAGGTCCTTCAGAGAAACCAAAAGCGGTCAAACTCAATAGATACTAATCATTACTAGCAAATTTGCTAACAGAGATTAAGTTTTTAACAATGTTAGAGAGCATATACGACGCTTAGTGGAAAAAATAAAGTGGCGAAAGTGCGAGTTTCAAAGTGTCACAGCCTTAATTAGAACGTGATTGTTATTTACGATCAAAATTAATCGAGAATTGTTTAAATTAAATAGTTTAAGTAGACACGAAAGCATGAGCGAGCGGGCTGACGCCGCATCAGATCCATATACCGTGCATCGTCCGGATCATCAGAATTACCTGACGTAGGCCTCAAAGTTCACTGGGTAGCGAGGTCGTGCTATTGCCGGGCCGCCGTATTTTCAGGCATTTGACGGGCCGCTTGACGCCGCTCGGGCGAGGCCTGAACACTGGCCGTTGCCATCGCGTGCTCGGGCCGAGACATTCGGCAGAATACGCGAGGCCTGTGTTCAACATGCACCACCCACCAAGCACGGGTATCGGGGCCCGATGCGGGCTCGCCGGAACCGACCGCCCCTACGCCCTTTTTCTCTCGACACCACGATCGCTACCACGGCCTTCGCCGCCACCGCTGGCTGCTTGTTCGTCGCGATCGCCAATCCGCGCGCGCGTCACCGCCTTATTGAAATTGGGAGTGGATCGACTTGCTGAATCATTGTCGCAAGTTGCGTCATACTCACCATTTGGCAAACCATATTTTAGTTGGTAAACCATTTTTAGTTGCAAACATATATCCATCGCTTGACGATAAGATCAAGTCGCTTCCCACGTCATACACAACGCCGACGGACGGTACGCGATGTTAACGGATCAAGAACGCCAGAGCACAAACATGAATTTGAAATCATTCTACGACGTTAAGAGTATCGTCTATCCTCTTGATCAAGAACCAAATGGATAAAGTTCTTGATATTTGCGACGACGGCGCCGAATGAAAAGGGTCGCAGAGGATGAGGACGATGGCGCGACGCTCATGCGTGGCGAGGAATCACGAACCCACGCCGCTGGCTTCAAGCTCGGGAAGAGAGGAGGGCGCAAATTCTTAAGGTTGAGGCTGTCACAAAAGAGAGAAAGGGGGGAGATGGCGGCCGGAAAAAAAAAAAAATTTGTGTGTTAGATTTTGGCTTTGATACCATGTAGAATAGTGTAATTCTCCTTGGTTGGAGTCTTCTCATTAATGCAATATTTATAAGTGTTTATAATTTTACAAACCTAATTGGAGAAAGATATTTATTATACATAATTACACTAGAATAATAATTACAAAATATATATTTTAAAAATACCAAACACAACCGTTTTTTGAAAAAAACATTTCAACATTATTTTTTTTACTTTATTTGTTTTGAGTATTAGAATAAAGCTAACTCGAAGAATTAAATGATTGAGTTTCCATACCTAGAGTACTGACGTATTTTTTTTTTATATAATAAGCTATTATGAACTTACAGTAGGTAGACTAATTAATTAGCACACATAATTAAGAACACTTTTAAAAAATATAATTATCTCTCATCTAACAGTGGTTGTTACTTGTTAGTTAGCTGGAGGAGTATGAGGAACAAAGTAAGGAGAAGGACAACTCCCCAGCAACTGATACTCAATTTCTTGCAGATAACATCATTTCACCAAATCTCAAATAAACTACCCAATTAAACTCTTTAACAGAAAATAAAAATTATTCAATACGTTAGTCCATCTTTCACTCTTCTCTTTCTATATTTCCTATTGTCACCATTAATCTTTCCTCATCATATATTCCTCTACTCCTCATGTATTCATTTCATGCGGGCGAAAACCGCAGTCTTCGCCTCCAACTTACTCAGGATGAAGCACAGTGGCTGGAAGAACAATAACTTTTCCATATTTGTGGTGGTTTTCTCCATATTCCTCTTGGATGCTTCATGTACAACGAGGACGTAAAATCAATCGCTGAATTCCCATTTTCCATGACAAGAACTCAAGATATCAGCAATGAACCATTGATTCAGGAAAATGGGGTTCAAGAAACTACGAGCGAAGTTTCGTCTGTAGTTATGAATTCAAGAGCAGAGCAAGAAACAGAATCCGAGACGGAGGAAGTGAAGGAAAACATTGAAATGTCTGATGATGATGAAGAAGAGAAGAATATCGAGTTGCCACCGGAAGATTGTGATCTTTTTACAGGGCAATGGGTTTACGACAATGTGTCGCACCCAATATATAAAGAACAAGAATGTGAGTTTCTTACAGCACAGGTTACTTGCATGAGGAATGGAAGAAAGGATTCCATGTATCAGAATTGGAGGTGGCAACCTAGAGATTGTTCTTTACCCAAGTATGAACGTCATTTTTCAATTCTTGATTTTTTAATCTTTTTCTTGTGTGAATTTGATAACTATCAGAAAAGGTATCTCTATCTTCACAGAGGTAGGGGTAAGGCTGCATACGTAACATCCTCCCCAGACCGAACTCGGGGATTATACGGGGTATATTGTTGTTGTTGTTTTCCAATCCAGACCTAACTCGGGATTATACGGGATATTGTTGTTGTTGCTTTCAATTTTCTGAACAATAAACGTTTGATATTGAAATTTTAGGTTTAAACCAAGGTTGCTGCTTGAGAAACTAAGAAACAAGAGACTCATGTTTGTGGGAGACTCGCTGAACAGAAACCAATGGGAATCCATGATTTGTTTGGTTCAATCCGCAGTTCCTTCAAGCCGAAAAAGTTTAAACAAGACTGGTTCTTTGTCTGTTTTCAGAATTGAGGTATATATCTTCGCTTTTCTCTTTTTTATTTAAGAAGTAGCATTAACTTTTGAATTGATCAATTACTCAAAAGAGCAGTCCGATGCACAAAGATTTCGCAAGCATGATCCGAGAAAGGATCGCACTCCAATTATCTAGTAATTCCCTCAAATACTATGAATAACATGCTCTGTAACATGAATGGTACTCCTTTTTGGAAAGACTAATAAGTACTACTAACTTATTAATTGTTCCTGTATAAGTTCTGGATTTAAGACATTAATAACACCTTATCAATTGCTCCTATATAAGTTCGTCATAGTGCAAAAAATTTCCATACTATGAGTATAATACTCTAATTAATGTGATCTGGCTGGTTTCCTGACTTATTTTTTTTCCAACTAACTAGTTCCATTTATTACGGATATAGTTACTTGTGTTATTTTTTAAGTAACCTGATAGTGTAACTCGTGAGTTATAAACCACGATCCAGTATTTTTGCTTACATTTTAAGTTAATCAATAATGACTATTGTTGCCTAATATTTAATCTTTGATTGGTTGGAATGGATTATCAACAAGTAAGAAGACAGACTGGTTCACTGTTTAAGTACACCTAATACCGGTAAAGTGGTTGGTCCGTCTATGAATAGTTGTTGGGCTGCTCTCACTAGTCCTTGATAGAAGCTTTTGTGATAATTTTCTCTGTAATAATAGAAGTCAATTTGGAATATGTAGGATTATAATGCCACAGTGGAATTTTACTGGGCTCCATTTCTAGTGGAGTCAAATTCAGATGATCCAAACATGCATAGTATATTGAACCGAATCATCATGCCCGAATCAATCGAAAAGCATGGCAAGAACTGGAAGAATGTCGACTATCTCGTCTTCAACACATACATTTGGTGGATGAATACATTTGCAATGAAAGTTCTGTAAGTAATTGTTGGGTTTTGATATCGCGAACGAAAACGATGGATGAAAATTAAATGGAGTAAAAGTTTCTTTTGTACCACATTGAAAAAAGAAGGAAAGAGAGCAGATATATTACATTACACCTTCTCAATAAGTACATTGAGAGTGCGACTCGCATTGCCGTTGCCGCTTCTACCGAATTTGGATAATGATTGATTGATAAACTTTTTGGACAATTAATTAATTAAAATAAATCCAAACGGGTTTAAGTCCTTTTTTTTTAATTAATTAATTATTTAATTAAAATAAATTCAAACTGCTTAAGTCCTTTTCTTTCGAATTCTCCAAAATTTTGGTGACTATTCGAATGGTTGCAAACATTCGTAATCGCACTTCCAAAACCTATAAATTCTTGATTTGTTCCAAGAATTCATTCACTGATTTCTATTCCGAATTTCTCTACATTTCGAAAAATTCATTCTTCTTAAGTCTGTGTGATATACTACTGTTGAGTGGTTAAAAGCTACCGGAATTTGGAGTACTACTATTCTGGTAAGATAATCGTTCTATCCTGGGATGTGATATTCCATTAACCTCGAGTACTATGAGGGAAATAATTTCTTGCGACACACTTTGAACTAAGAGCCCGATTATATTCAAATTATTTTCCAAAACAGATTCTCGCTTTCATTTCATCGCTTCATGATCAATTTACTGTTAAGTAACGTTTATACCGTGTAATCTGTTTTACTAAGTGTTTAACAGATTGTGTTGAAACGTTATTTAACCGAATACAGATTATTATCACAACAATCTTAAGGAAATTAGGTTTATTTTATTTTAATTTGTATTCTGGTTTGGAGATTAAAACTCGGTGGTTTTACTCCAGATGAAATTTCATATTCTAACTCAAGACATAAAAACTTCGTTGGAATATTAAAGTCCAGAAAAGTGTTTTCCAAAAGAGAAAAAGGTGTTTTTCAGAGAAAAAGTCTCAGATGTTGTTCGAGACTAAAATCTTCTGATTTTCTACTCCTATTGAGATTAAAGTTTTCATAACTTTCTACTCATTTGGGTACTTGATTCAAGATATAAAAATTCATCAAGTACACAACATACACCCATCGCACTTCGCTTCAAGCATAATTGATTCTGGGAAGAAATAAAATCTTCACCGCTGTGTATTATATTTGTTGCATGAAATACGCGAAGATTATTTTCAAGGTAGTAAGAATGAATTTGACTTACCTACGTGATACTTGTACAACGATTCAAGAACATAAAATCTTCGACGCTCGCTTAAGGAGATTAAAACTTGGTAGTTTTCACTCCTTACGAATATTAGAATTCGACTAAGATATAAAAACTTCGCTGGAATACTAAAGTTTCATAATTATACCGCAATTTGAAGAAATAAAATCTTCATCGCTTAAGTTTATAATTCAATCGCGATTTGAAGAAATAAAATCTTCATCGCCAAGTCCGTGAATTAATTGCTATTTTGATTTTATTAACTAAAACAGTTTGTCGATTTGACAGTGACAAACAATGGCAATTAAGACCGAACTACCGCAAATACCGCATCACTACATTACTACAACCTGCATTCAGCACTCACCTACTGAGAAACTCGCGGGTTCACTCTACAACTTTAAAGGACGGCAAAGAAAGAATGTTCTTTTGGCTTACCACCCTTGGTTTGCAAAAGTTCACCAAATGAGACCTCCCGTCGCGCCGATACGCCTCGATAACCACTAGCTCACGGTTACCGAGGCTTGGAACAGTTGATTTTTTGTGCAAATGCTACATTTTAAGGCCTTAGAAGATGACTTGTACAATGTCTACAAGGCAAGAGAGACTTCCAAAGAACTACGGAGTGCACTTGAAAAGAAGTACAAGACAAAGACGCTTGTCGTTAAGCTCAGGTTGCCAAATTCCTAGACTACAAAAATAGCTTGATGGAAAACCGCTGAACCCAAGTTCAAGAGTTTCAACTTATCTTCCATGACCTTATCAAGGTATGATAGCGAATGAAACATTCCGTGGTCGCAATGATCGAGAAGTTGTCGCCTTCGTGGAAAGATTTCATGAATTATCTTAAGCACAAAAGAAAGTAAACGGTCGAGGATCTTGTAATTCGCCTCAAGATCGGCAAGATAACAAAACCGCTGGTAAGAGGTATCGTAAAGAGTTCACTAATCAAGGGCCAACATCGCCAAGACGCTCCAAAATGAACAAGAAAATAAAGAGGCCTTCTCGAAAGCAGGCGGTTCTAACAAAAAAGTTCAAGGACAATCGCGACCGCGGGAGCGCCACAAAGCCTGATTATCGCCTCAAAAGGATATGGAAAAGGACGAGACAATATGGTGGAAATGAATGATGAAATGAATGATCTGTGTGCAATGTTGTCAGAGTGCAATTTGATTGGAAACCCAAAGGAGTGGTGGCTTGATTCTGGTGCCACTCGACATGTTTACGCTACAAAAGAAGCATTTGCAACCTATGCCCCAATCGACCCGGCATCATTTATGGAAATACCGCAAATGCCAAAGTCAAGGATACGAGAAGTTACTTCAAGACGACTTCCGCAGCGTCCCGACTTCAACAATGTTCTCGCACGCTCCAACAATTCTAAGCATTTAGTTTCAGCCGACTACTCGCCAAGAACGCTTAAGCAAGTGTTGAAAGTTAGTGAGAAAATTATAATTAGTAAGAATGATATGCTCATAGAGCGGTTACCTCACCGAGGGCCTTTTCAAACTCAATGTAACGGTTGTCGATGATTAATGAAAATTCACTGCCTTACTTATCGAGTCAAATGATTTACGGCATGTCTGCTAGGATACGCCCATTACAAAACTCATAAAATTGGATTAATTTAGAAGTATTGCCTAAATTGAGTGTAATAAATCAAAATGTGAAATTTGTCAATCTAAGTTTGTTAAACATTCATATAAGTCTATTGATAGAATTCAAATCCTTTAGACTTAATTCACGTATATACGTGATATGAAGTCAATACCATCTCGCAAGGGAAAAAGTATTTTATAACTTTCTATCGACGATCAGACTCGATTAATCGCATGTGTATTTGCTTAATAGTAAGGATGAAACAATTAACGATTTAAGCAATACAAGAACGGGTTGGAAAATCAATCAATAAAAAGATCAAAATGATTAGAATGATAAAGCGAGAGTAATTAATCTCCTTTGCAGACATGTTTGGAATATGGAATTATTCATCAAACTATCGCCCTTACACAACACAATCAAATGAAATCATGTGGAAAGGAAAAATCGAACATTAAAGGAAATGCATTTAATGTCTTACTAATTAGTTCCTGCCACTGCAGAGAGGAAAGCTATCCTTACAGCTAATCGAAAAATCAACAGAGTACCCCACAACAAAACACAATATATTCCATACGATCTATGAAAAGGAAGAAAACCCAACTTGAAATATTTCAAAGGTGGGGTGTTTAGCGGGCGTCCAAGTTACTTGCCCAAAAGGGTAAAAATCTGACAAAAACTGTGGATTGTGTTTTTATCGCTATGCTACAAACAACAAAGCTTGCTTTTCTGCTCACAACCTGCAATCCCAAATTCATGTTAATACTGTGAATCAATCGATAACGTCAATTCTTTGAAAACATCTATCCGTATAAAATCGAACGCGAGTCGTCAAGTGAAAGATCTAAACGACCGCGAAGAACCAAAGGAAAGTATACCAAGCAAAGAGGATCCAAGGCGAGCAAACGCCAAAAGATATCTACTTTCTTCGACTGCATTTTGTAACATTCTCGCTTGAAAACGAGCCTCAAACATTTAAAGCAGAATGTCATCTTCTCGATTCAACATTTGGAAAGAAATAATAGTGAGATTGAATCAATTTTAAATAACCATACATGAGAATTAGTCGATCTTCCTCCTAAAAATAAACCTTTAGGATCAAAATGGATTTTTAAAAGAAAATGAAACGATGACACTATTGACAAATATAAGGCAAGACTTGTGGTCAAATGTTATAGATAAAAAGAAGGCCTTGATTACTTTGACACATACTCACGCAGAATAATAATAACATCTATTCGGTGTTAAGGCAAGTACGGCCGGTCAGATACGGTCTTGAAATCCATCAAACGGATGTCAAGACAACTTTCTTAAATGGAGAATCGAGGAAGAAATTTATACGGAACAACCCGAGGCTTTTGCGGTTCCCGTAAAGAAAGGAAAGTGGGCGACTTGTTAAGTCACTTTACGGACTTAATCAAGCAATCAAACAATGGCATGCGAAATTTGACCAAACAATGTCAGCAAACGGATTTAAGATTAACGAGCGTGACAAATGTGTTTACATTAAAAATACTCCAAATCACGAAGTCATTGTTTTTGTATGTTGATGATACGTTGATAATGAGTAAAGATATTGTCGATGTAAATGCTACGTAAGATGTCGCTTAGCAAATTTGACACGAAAGACTTAGTGGTTACCGATTTGATCTTAGGAATTAGGATCCATAAAACTCACAAGGTCTAGCATTATCACAACACATTATATTGAAAAAATACTTGACAAGTTTAAGTATTTAAATTTCAATGTCAAAGACTTCAAATGACGTAAGTTTTGCACTTCAAAGAACGAAGGCGAAAGTGACTCACAATTGACTTTGCATCTTTGAGAAGTTTGACGATATTATGAATTGTACACTCCACCGTGATATAGCACGTGCTATAAGCAAGTCGAGTCGATTCACGAGTAATCCCAATCAAACTCACTGATGACAATGAAACGAGTCTTGAGATATTTACAACACACCCAAAACTATGTTTTGCATTATAATAAATATCCCGCAAGATTGAGGGATATAGTGATGCAAATTTGATCACCGGATCGTTTAGTTAAATCCACGAGTTGGATATGTTTTCACCGGCGGAGGAGCGTTGTCTTGAAAATCATCAAACAGACACGCCCGCTCTACAATGGAATCAAAATTTATAGCTTTAGACAAGGCTCAGTTGTTCGAATGGCTCTAATTTCTAAGATATTTCATTTTGGCCCAAACCTTCGCTCCTATATGTATACAGGACAAGCCACAACAATAGATAGTGGTGGAGCGAATGTATAACGGAAAATCTCATCACATACGACGAGACACAATACTGCTAGACAACTCCTCTCTAGTGGCGTTATCACAATCGATTATGTAAAGTCAAGAGATAACGGACGTCCGCTTTACAAAAGGCTTATCTAGAGTAAGTTAGTAGATCATCAATGGAATGAGGTTGGCGCGACAAGTCATCACGGCAGAACTCTACCTAGCAACCGAGATCCCAAGAGCTGTGTTCAAGATCAAACAAAGTTGTGATTGACGGCTCAACATTGTCAAATAACTCAACCCATTCTCGAACGAAGACAATGTTCGTAAATAAGGATAAGAATTTACGGTTTGTTAAATGAGTTAATAAAGCATTAAGGTTTTTAACGGTTATCTAAATCGCAACGATGACCGCATAACGTGGCTATAGACCACATGTTTAGAAATCACCTACGCGAGTGTTAAGTATAAGCCGCTTTAAAGGAACGACAAGAACGACATTCTCTACGCACTCACGAGACTGCACTTGTTCACGGTCAAACGAACACAACCGCGAGAACCATAAACTATTGAGGGTCGATTGTGTGTCTTATGTTGTCTAGGTATACAACAAAGTTCGACTGTTCAAAGATACCAAATCTACCGATAGATCGAGTATCTCCAATATAACTTCACTACTGAAAGTTCAAAGGGAAACCTACTTATCCAGACGCAATTCTCGCCAGATATCACACTCGTCCGCACATTCTTTCATCTTATAGCCATTCCCATTCATGCGGGATTGTTTGTTTTGATATCGTGAACGGGAAATGATGGGATAAAATTAAAGGAGTAAAAGACTCTTTTGTCTCACTAAAAAATGAATGAAAGAGAGGCGTATATTTTACATTACACCTTCTCTAGCGCTAAAAGGGTTGAGAGGACAAGGACTTCGCATTGCCGCCGCCGCCGCTTCGCCGGGCCGCTTTAGATTTGGATTTGTCAAAAGATCGATTGATAATCTTTCGACAAACGCTTTAATTAATTAATAATTAATTATTTAATTAAAATAAATCCAAACGGACGACCAAGATCCGCGATCGACCTATCCGCTTAAGTCCTTTTTCTTTCGAATTTCCTCCAAAATTTTATGACTATTCAATGGTTGCAAACATTCGTAATCAATACCTCAAAACCTATAAATTCTTGATTTGTTCCAAGAATTCATTCATCGATTTACAATCCGAATTTCTACATTTAAAAATTCATTCTTCTTAAGTCCGTGATATACTCATCGCTGAGTGGTTCGATGCTACCTAATTTGGAGTACTACTATTCTCGTAAGATAATCGCTCTATCCGGGAGGCGATATTCCATTAAGCTCGAGTATCGCGAGGAATAATTTCCTGACACACTTTGAACTAAGTGAGCTCGATTATATTCTCAAATTATTTTCCAAAATAGATTCTGCTTTCGCTTACTATTTCATGATCAATTTCATCATAAGTAATATTTATACCGGTAATCTGTTTTACTAAGTGTTTAACAGATTGTGTTGAAACGTTATTTAACCGAATACAAATTATTATTCCAACAGTAATAATACTCAAACAATCTAACTTGATATATTTTTTCCTCTGCAACATATATTCAACATTTATGTTTAATATTTTTCCTATTAAAACAGACGAGGATCATTCGATGAAGGTGCAACAGAATACGATGAGATTGAAAGACCAGTAGCTTATCGGAGAGTTTTGACAACATGGTCGCAGTGGGTAGAAAACAATGTGGATGTCAATCACACCAAAGTCTTCTTCATCAGCATGTCTCCTCTTCATATCAAGTAATCCCCATTTTCTTTCGCTTTTTATCCATTTGGTTATGACGTAGAATCTACCTTTTCCTTCGTATAATTATCAGTTGCCTAAAAGATAAGTATATGTAACCATCCATAAAATGTGAGATAACAATATGAAAAATAATGCATGTTACCTAGCTAGCTACTATGTACAACAGGTTAAAGTACAGTAATAGTAGTATAAAAGAATTTCACATTGTCGGTCTATATAAGTTAAATTCCTTTAGCAGACATTAAATACCAACCTGTGACATTTTGCAGGAGTTTGGATTGGAACAATCCTGATGGGATAAAATGTGCAAAAGAGACAACTCCAGTGTTAAACACATCAATGTCGCTTAGTGTTGGGACAGATAGGAGACTATTTGTAGTAGCAGCAAATGTTACTCAATCCATCAATGTCCCTGTTTACTTCCTCAATATCACCACTCTATCGGAGTATAGGAAAGACGCACACACCTCTGTCCACACCATTCGACAAGGCAAAATGTTGACGCCTGAGCAGCAAGCTGATTCAGCTACCTACGCTGATTGCATTCATTGGTGCCTCCCTGGATTGCCTGACACTTGGAATGAGTTCCTCTATTCGCGTATTCTATCCCATTCTTGACACTAGGGCATTTTTTTTCAATTTAAGTGCATTTCAATTATTTCACCGGATATCTTCATTGTGCAGCTCCATTCCAATTTCTATATTTTGTTTCTTTTTTGGGGGGTTTAGAACCACAATTCTAATTTTGGTGCTTTGTTATTACAGTAATTTTTTGGTCCTTGTTATTTTTCCCTAAAGAAAAGGAAAATTCTAGTGGCTGTGATTGCCCATTTGCACTGAGTTTTATGGTGGTCCCAAAGATATTTGAACATGCTTGGACTCTCACAAAGGAAAGAGTCTGCAGGTTGGGTAAACATAAGCGTAATTACAACCATTGTAGCAATCAAATTCTATATTTCAAGAAAATAAATGAATAATACTTTATATGAAAGATACGATGTTCTGCATAATCAGACATGACACAATATACTTTATACACATTCGTATTTATATTAATGATGATTAAAATTATGACATTTGCATTTGTTGAATTATTAGTTGATTATTTATAATATTCTATAAATGCATCTCTAGAGTTTACGTGTTTATTAATGATGTGAGAATTAATGTTATAACGTAACTCTTAAATTACCTCGACTAATGATCATCGAAATAGGTATATCGATGATATGCGATGTCGCACCCGATTTTGACCGCGACATAATTCCAGCGAATCCCGCCTGCTTAATGTTAGAAATAAAATAAAAAATAGTGCTAAAAGGTTCAAGGAGTAGCCACTTAATTAATTGAGTGAATTAGAACACCTAAATGCTAACTAATTAAAGTCAACATAAACTCCATTTAAATGGTCTGCAAAACTGTGTGAAATTCTGGGCAGTGTTCTTTATTATCCTAAAGGGAAGGGGTTAGGTATCCTCTAAGATCCGTTAACTTGCGGTTGTCCGTTCAAACCTAAGTTAATTATTATGCTAAGAAAATGCATGTTTAAAGCTTTTAAATAAAGGTATAAAATTATAAGATTTGTTTAAAATGTAAGAGTTAATTTCAATGAAAACACGCTGTCAATGAGTAATTAAAAGATATACGCAAGTATTCTATTACCTAAGGTATATATGTTAATATAGAAATAATAATGCAAAATTATTATGTCAATATATGTAATTATAAAATAAGATGTAAAAATGTCTATTTTGCAAAGGACAAATGTATATGATAAAATATATATTTTATATGCATGTTAATAAGAATTTATAAGAACATGGTTTAGGCATGTTTTGACAAAATAATGTTCTAGCTACATGACTTATTATGCAAGTAAAGATTATTAAGTGGTTTATTATAACTATTAAACAATGTATGGCGAGCCCAAAGTAATTAACTTAAGGTAATCAAATTAAATTAATTTCTAGCTATTGATTAAAGGTTTAGTTATCCTAAGTATTCTATTAATGTAATGTTAGACAAATAATTTACAACAAATAGATGGGGAAGAGGATTAATAATAAAACTCAATGAACGACGTAATTCCACAGGATTTGAAATGGCATACGCGATATGAACGCACATGACGCGGCCTTCATTTGTTGTAGCTCGCATGAGTCTCAGATTGAGACTCTTCATTCAAATCCGATGCATTTTATGTAAAATAAGAGAAAGATAAAGATTAGTATACACTCAAACTTTGTCAATTAAGAGATAAGCATTTAGCATCGATTTAGTACATAAATTTATATTTAAACATATATCTCGTGACCGGACGCGGGCGTCAACATGTAATCAAAATAATGAAAAGTGAATTCAGTGGGCTTGGCCTAAATCGACAAGTCTCACAATGAAGCAGAGGAAGAAATAAACTGCGCGGTAAAACGGCGTAGAAGAGAGTTACGGACCGCAAGGTCACACGCAGTTCGATTCCCCCCGATATTTACCTTCGTCAGGGTTAATCTACCGATGGGCTGGTGCTAATGCGTCACCGGTTTACCTTCGCGGCGCATCGAAAGAAAGAATACCGCGTTCCTTCACAAAAAAAAGAGGAAGAAATAATGGTTCATGGGCCCTAAACTTAGTCAGCACAACTTTCATGATTGGGCCTTAAGGAATAATTAACACGCATACGCAATTTGAGGAAAACAAATTAACGAAGACATACAGGTGATATATATACGATATACGAATATATATGCCTAATATACGATACGTGGCTTATACATCTTCACATACGATTTACGCTATTTTAGGACGGTGGGACAACATAGGTATATAATTCCTTAATTCCCACTCGACATTCATAATTCTCGAGGCTAAACTTATCCAACAAGTCCGAGATATACAACCGGACACAGCTGATGCTGTCTTTAGTTCAACATAATAATTCTTCTAAATACGCAAAGATAATCAATTATAGATAGGTTTTACAAGTGAATTAACTACATATTTCAACAAAGGATAAGCAGGTAAATAAGTCGAGGATGACATTTTTGATATGTAGGACGTGCTTAAACTGGAGCAAGCACACAAATATTTACAGATTATGTATTACGCACATCGTCACTGGACTCAAGAATAAACCTACATTTAACTTAATATATATGACGCAAGCACATTCTTCAATCTAGAACATCTATAAAGATTCCAACGTATACGACTAATTCATACATTACCAACATGTTGTCCTATTACGGTTTAAAGCATACGCATAGCTTAAGAAAATTAAACAAGAGATGCTGATACGAGTAGCAAATCCGCAACAAACATAAGATTTAAGTCGACAAGTCTTAAAGCCATTTAGATTGGGTTAAGTTCTGATCCTAAAACTATATCATGTTTAAGAGACGCACACACATACATTAACAATTAAACTCTAACTCTTTTATATCACGTCATAATATTCAAAATAATTTCAAACAATTCACGACAAAGATCATATTACTAAATATGATATGTAATACATTATTATATCATGTATTAATCTAAGATTAACACAAATAGAACTAAATTAACACACGATGAATACATAGACGCACATCGATATAAAATGAACTGAAGAGAATTCGGGTTTACCTTTTTGGTAAATGAATCGAGGCGGCGTTGACTCGTCGAACCCACTCAAGGATTTGCTATGCGAACGAAAGGCAGAGCTTTGGCTTCAAGCACGATTATGGTTCTTAATCGTATCGAGATGAAAAGCGGTTCGAGGATTCTAATTATCGCTTCTAGAATACTAATTTTCGTGTTGTTCTCGGCTTCGATTTTCGGAAGAGTGGTTTCGATCGCGAAGAGGACGCCGATGCAAGTGGTTCTTATTGCATTCTAAAGACCTATATTTATAGCATTGGGGTCCAAAATTAGTAAGGAAATTCATATTATTTCGCTCTTGATTTGGCCTAATTTAGAGTGATTTCGTACTATAATACGAGCATTTTCGCTTTCAAAATTGGTAAACTTAAAGGCCATTTTTCGACTGATCTGTAGTATTCGTAAGGTAAGTTTGGGTACAATTTGGTTAAGGAAAGCTACGCTTCCTACTATAAAAGGTGTTGATTTTGGGGATTTGCTTTCTGCAGCGATTCGATTCGGTCTATTTTGGTACGATTCAGCTATGGTAATTTGTAAGATTTGGGTACGTGATTCGGGTACCAATTTTAATGGTTTCGCGTTGTCAAGACGGGATTAGGTTTTCTTTTGTTTTCTGTGTTAGAGGTTATTCGGGGGCGATGGACGAAGTAGCGGTCGACGGTGCTTGGGCTGCCTTCGCTTTGTTCGGGCCGAAATGGGAATTGGAAGTGGGCTGGTGGTATTTTATTTAGGTAGGAGTTTAAAAATATATTAAAATTAGTTTAATAGGGGTTTAAATTATTTATCAAATTTAAAATATCCAATGCGGACATGATTTTTAAGGATTGCTTAATGCTATTATAAAAGTGACGCAATTATTAAATTTCCTTATTTATGTATGTATATGTCCATATAGGTATGTATTATTATTATTAAAATTATTTCATGTTAAAAGTAGTTTAGTTTTTACGATAAATAATCGAAAGGGAGGACAAAATCGTGTCAGCTTGTCCTCTCAGTATTGAGAGGATGAAAGAGTCTTCGTGACAAAGACGTTAACTTATAGCCAATTTTGTCTCGATCATCTAATTAGCACAAAGATTAAGAAAAGTGCGGCAAATGTCGATTCAAAAATTTATCTCAAAGGAATTACGATGACATCGATCGTGATGATAGTAATCGACATCGGGTTGCTGGTGTCAAAAACTAAAGGCGAGGCTGACGCATATTTTAAATTTGTCCCGTGTCGAATTATGACGACACGAATTCCGTGTCGCGAGACGCTGGAGAGAGCCGATCGACGTCGGGGCCGCTTTGCCTTTTGTCGGGTAGCTTGACTTCAAAAAAATTGCCTCGCCGCTATGTGCAGGTAGGTCCATGTCAGGCTCGCCTCCCGAATTAAGCGAACTCGCGTGTTAAAGCTCAAGAAAACAAGTAGTGCATAAATCATAAGACAAAATGATATAAAGACGATTATGTAAGAACGTGAATTACGTGTTTCAGAAGTCAATCGTACGCGAGTAATGAAGTTGACGGATAATACGCCGCCTCAGATGCAAACGACGCCTTGTACGGACGCGATCGCCTCGTACGGGCGTGGTCGCCTTGTACGGACGCTGTCGCCTTATACGGACAAAATGCAAACGATGTTGTCATCTTGTATGGACGCTGTCGCCTCGTACGGACGTTGTCGCCTTGTACGGATACGAAATGCTAACGACGCCTCGCGCGGACGCTTGTTGTTTTGTATCAAGATCAGATTTTGAGCCACACGATCGCCATCGCTCTTTCTGTGCCGCTAATATGAAAACTTGTTTTATCAAGGTGAACATATTTCATTACATACAAAATAAATAGTATAGTTTCCAATGGTGTTTCGTGATAAACGTGTTTAAACGCTTCTGCGTGTTTATTCTCGAGGTAAATGTCTCTAAGGGTGTTTGTTCTCGAGGCGCCTCCAAAGCGTGTTTGTTCCTCGAGGTCGAACAACGCCTGGTGTTTGTTTCGAGGCGCCCAAAGGTATTTGTTCGAGGTCTAAAATATCTCTAAGAGTGTTTGCTCCTCGGCGCGCCTCCAAAGTCGTTTGTTCCTCGAGGTCAAAAATGCCTCTAAGAGTGTTTGCTCTCGGCGTGCTTCCAAAGGTATTTGCTCGAGGTAAAATGCCTCTGGCGGTGTTTGTTCCTGAGGCGCCTCCAAAGCGTTTGTTCGAGACCTAAAATGCCTTTAAAGGTGTTTGTTCCTCGAGGTCTAAAATGCCTCTGCGGGTGTTTGTTCCTCGAGACTCAAAACGCTTCTATGGTGTTTGTCTCGAGACAAAGATGTCTCGCTAACTCAAATATGACGTCGCCGCTGAGTATACGAACTATAGGTAATGCCGCCGCGACATGCGTAATAACGCCGGGTAGACGCGTTATAGATGCCATCGCTGAGCGGATGAAATATAGATAATGTTATTGCACGCGTAATAAATGACGCCGCTGGAAAACGTGGTTGAGATGTCGCCGCCGAGTAGACAAAATATGATAATGCCGCTGCTCTGTAATAAAACGACGCCGCTGGTAGACGCACAGACGCCGCCGCCGAGTAGATAAATATAGATAATATCGCTGCAATGCGTAATAAAATGGCATCACCGGTAGACATATTGTATATATCGCCGCTGAGCGGACGAAATATAGATAATGCTGCTGCACAAATGTAATAAAATAACGCCATCATGCGGACGTGTTGTAGATATCGCCGCCGAGTAGACGAAATATAGATAAACGTTGTTGCACAAGTTGTAATAAAATAACGCCGCCAGCGGACGTGTTGTAGATATTGTCGTTGCAAGGCAAAATATAGATAAAGTCGTCCATATGCATAATAAAATGACGTCTGTGTCAGTGTATCTTCATAGTTTGCCCCATCTTGAGTATAGACGTGGTGCAAGAATCGATCCTCGCAATCCGCGACATGTGTTCTTCAGAATTGAATAAATGTTGTAGCTTCCTCGCTTCACAACTGAGAGTCACTCAAAGAAATTTGTGAGTTCGGGGAGGCGCGATTCAGACGACTTCGCAGCCTTGATCCTCGACGCTCTGGGCGCCGACTTGTTGGGACTCAGAACCCCTGCCCGCTTCTTGCCTGATACTGTTAATGAATTTTTTGTTGAAAATAAATTGTTTGTGACAAAGCATGTATTTCCAAAATCAATGTTTCACATGCTTAACCTTAAAAAAATTGTCCTGGCTTTTCAAGAGTTGGTGTTGAAATTTTGTTTAGCAGGATCGAGCATTATTTTGTTATATCCAAATGGCGGAGGAAATTTTTAATGGTGTAACCGGCCGATATAGGCCGCCACGATCCTAACAAGCGGAATCAGTCATAACGTAGTTCGCTGCAAATAAAGCGGATCGAGATTTTTCTAAAGGAGACCGGCCGATATGGCCGCCACGATTCGCCACTGAATCAGTCAAACGAGTTCAAATTATAAATAAAGGGAATTTGTGATTTTACTAAAAGTGGACCGGCCGATATGGTCGCCACGATCCCGCCATGGAATCAGTCAAACGAGTTCAAATTATAAATAAAGTGGAATTGATATTTTTCTAAAGTGGAACCGCCATTATGGCCGCTTCACGATCTCGCAGCGGAATCAAAGTCAAACATAGTTCAAATTATAAGAAAAAGGAATTTGGGATTTTTAAATGGGACCGGCCGACGCTGCCGCCACGATCCCGCCAAAGGGAATCAGGTCAAACGTCGTTCAAATTATTTTATTTTAACTAGTACAAAATCATATCAAGCTTCACGGAGGGCCATGGCAGGGGTACAAGTCCAATTTTATTTTATCTTCCTCCAACGGGGCCGTTCCAGATCACATTGCATTTCGCTTTTTTCAAGAATGAAAAGACTTTCGAGTATTTCTACGCGGCCTTCAGATCGCCTTCTTTTGATTTCTCGCAGCGTATGCTTTTGACAAACGATCGATTCACGCGAACACGCTCGCAGCGAGCATCTCTCTTCCTCTAGAGATTAGTCGACGATTCAACTTATTCTTCTTCGACCGACATAATCATCCCTTTCAAATTGCTTTCTTCTTCATCGCAACCATGTTCACTGGGCATTGTCAAGGTTTGCAACGGGTTATCGCTTCATATTGTGAGGTCCTTTCACTTGGATGACTTCATCTTTGATCAATTCCTCAATTTTGGTTTCGAGGTATAGCAATTTTCAATGTCGTGTCCAACGACTCAGAGTGGTACGCACAACGCTTAGTCTCATCGTGCCATTTGGAAGTGGGTTTAGTGGATATTTCGATCGTTGTAGAGTATTCCCGCCATTCTTAGCCTTTATAGATTTGGGCTGCAGGTTCGCCAAACGTGTATAAGTTTTGCTGACTTTTTCGGATTTACGCGAGGTTCAGGCGCGCCTCGGATGGACTCGTCGGGCGTACGCAGTCAGCGTGATACACATGGTAAGGCTGACGGCCTCGCATTTTGTCTATAGTAGAAACATCGGGATTTCTCGTGTTTGGTCACGCAGCGAGGTCGAGCCGGTAGGTTCCGCAGTCGACATTCGTCCGCCCGTGTTCGCGAATTGTCACGACAGGGACACTGTCCGATCGATTGCTTTACTCATCGCCAGATTGCCGCTTAAGTTTGCGATTCTCCCGCTTTGATACCCTCCTCTACGTCTCCCATTCTTACAACCTCGTAGAAGTTTCTACCATAACACTTATCATTCTCTCGTAATATGTCAGATCTTTCATGGATTTCACAAAGAGAGTAGTCATTTCTCTTCTCATCCGGGGTTGAACTTTGGTCGCTTCGCTCCACCTTATGGCGTATTCTCGAATGTCTCGTGGACTTTGTTCTAACTTCGCAAGTAAAATCTATCCAAGATCGCCTGATTAAATCTAAATTTGTCCACGAAGTCTTGTGCCATCAGGCTCCAAATGTCATTTTCGTAGATTCTCAGCGTACACCAAGTGCCTCGCTCCAAGCTTCTTACGAACAACTTCAAAACTATGGGTTGATCTTTTCCTACTCCAACCAATTTGTCGTAATATAACCTCAAACGAGCACGGCGTTTCCTCTTCCTCAAATAAGTCAAACTTCGCACCTTATAACCTGCAGTAATTCGACGCCGATACATGTAAAGATCCTCATATTCGAGACCTTCATGCTCTTTACTGCCCGCATGTTTTGAGTGCTTCCTTTAGGCAATGTATTTCTTTGCTATATTTTCACTTTATTTAATCCTCGCATGTCTTTCCCCTTCTTTATATTGATCAACATCACGAGGCGTGTCGATAGGACGACAGTAAGGTCTGGGCTTCTAATGTATGTATCGTGGCACATATTGCTTGTTCGATTATTCGCGTGTGTCGCCGACATTTCCGAGTCACCGCTAGTTTTGACGAGTCGGGTAGTTCGGGTAAGCGCTGCCGAGGCTTATACGAGTATGATCATTTTGTGATCGACTTCATGGGTTAATAGGACGGTATTATCGAGCTAAGCCTGGCCAATCTCATTCTCGCACGGTTGTCATCCGTAATAATCGGGCGAGAAATTCCTCTCGACGGTAGTATTTCTTTTTTCGATTTTCCGCCATCTCGAAGAGCGATAAGTCCTAAGCCATCCTTTCATACGACCAATCACCATTTTGTCAGCGATCAGGCTTTCATGGAGTGGAAGTTGTTCACCATCTCTTAGTCGATACGAATCAACCTTCGATCGGGGAAATAAATAAACCTTTACAACGCAAAGAAATCGTGTTAGTGTAAGACATGTAATTATTACAAGCACATGATATCATGTAGCATCACGCTATGTTTGTAGTCCTAACACGTACGGGACCTCTTACGCCGCAGGCCTAAACGCCGATATGCGAGATTATGATAGATTTGTTCAAGTCGCCAAACCGTAATGCTTTTATCGAAACGACGCAGAAACGAACGCAGCATTTTCCAATTTCGCACGTCATGTTTAGGCTTGAATTTGTCTACCATTGTCACGCCACACATAATATGCCGATCGTCGCTGGGTTGAGAAACCCGTCGACAAATTTGGTGTTTTCCTAATCAGGGCGCCGATACCAAGGACCGACCTACCTAGGGTAAATACACGATGCCTTAATATAAAGCGTAGTATATTTCTATCTTAAGTTTACT
This sequence comes from Przewalskia tangutica, assembly GCA_029844215.1. Classification (NCBI taxonomy): domain Eukaryota; kingdom Viridiplantae; phylum Streptophyta; class Magnoliopsida; order Solanales; family Solanaceae; genus Przewalskia; species Przewalskia tangutica. The sequence goes on along the minus strand of JAQGDG010000610.1, from coordinate 72,779 downwards.
AAGATTTGGCTTTACTAGACGCAAGGTTCCCGAAATGACAACTCTTTGAGTATGCTACGCGCTGACCGACGAATCGATCTTACTCCGCGATGCCAACTCTCCTAAAATTGGGTATTTGAAAGACATTCATGGTGGCACGGCACACCATCTCGCGTAGCGCATGATAGTGTGAATTTTCCGTAGCGGAGGAATATGAGCTGTCACGAACCCCGGCCCGGATCGTGCCTTACCGCACCCTAGTGATACAACAACATCGAGAAAATCAGCGAAATAAAAACTTACACATGAAACAAGATATAATAAGAAACATAAAGCAAAAACGCCACCTTCGCATATATATAAAATGATTTAACTCAAGCTTACATCCCTTTACAAACCCCGCCACAACAAAGATTTTACGCACTCTAAGAATATAACTATAACTACGACGACAGTGGCTCGCCATACCCCGAACGTAGGACTATACTAAAAGATAAGCCTCCGAGAAACGAGCTTCCAAAACGCTCGAATCGTGATCCTACGGCGAGGATCGACGATCGGTATTTCTACCGCGCATTTAACGCATGAGGTCAAGAAGTATGCGAAATCAGAATCAAATAAAATCATAACATTTTAAAACTAATTACAAATACGCATTTAACAACTAATCCAACCGCATATACTAAGCAAAGATAACAAGAGCAAAAATAGTATAACGTAATCGTCTTTTCTAGGCCGCTAATGATCGGGCAAGGCCAATCGCCATGCGAGCCTAATCTCGAACTTCCGCCCGCATGTAATTACCCAGGTCCGCATGAGGTATTCTCGTGACGGTAGTTAACCCTGATCAACTCGACTCCCGCACCGCATAGTCACACTACACGAGGTATTCTCGTGACGGGCGAATACACCCGAGCGATCATCCCGAACTCCCGCAGATCCGCGATAGTCACATGCACTGCATGAGGTATTCCTCGTGATCGGCGCTAACCTCAGATAATAAGTCATGATATAATATCGCGATAATCGCTATCGTTAAACAACATAAGCACGATAAGAAAACCCCTTACACAAACGCCACAAAGACACTAACACACGATAATAACATGTTTACTTATCAAACCAACAAGAAAGTATTACAAGGCTATCACAAGCCAACATAGTCAAGTTACTCACACAAAAGTCACACGATACCCGTAGTATAAAAAATAGAGTAACTATCTTTTAAGTAAACCAAAACAATTTCCATACCTTCTTTAAACCAATCTTAAGACAAAAGCATGCCTTCCTTTTAAACCATTTTAAGACAAAACCATTCCTTCCTTTAAAACAAAGACACTTTTTCCTTTTAAAGTCAAGAGCAATATACTTTTTAAATCTGTCTTACTTTTTAAAAACAAGTAACTTATACCTTTAAATCGTTACTTCTCATTTCCCAAAATCAAGTTGTTTATAAGTCAAGTCTTTACTTTTCAAAAATCAGCTCTTAATCTTTAAATCATATCTTTAAGGAAACCAACCTCCAACCTTTAAATGTCAAGTTATCATTTTAAATCCAATGATAAAACCATTCTTTTGTTTTCATAAAGTCGTTATAAATAACTTCCCATACAGCTATTATAACACTTTATGTGTTAAACCAACCAAGGACAACTATTCTTATTTTCAAATCAAGATAACTTTATTCTTGACCACACACCCATTACTCATGAGTGTGGTTTTACAACTTTTAACCTAATTCAAGTTCTTAATATTTCATAACAAGTCACTTAACTTTGGAATCAAGTCAAGGACACAAAAGGAAAATCAAATTCCTTAAACACACGCGGCCTCACCGCACTATATATATTTCACAAATATCATGCTAGAAAGGATATAAGATGTTCACATACCTCGCGACGACATCGATAATAAGCAAATGCTCCAAGTACTATAACCCCGCTAGCCTTTTCCACCCTTCAAGAATACGCCACTCGTAGTACTTCAACCTATAATGGCCATAAATTATTAACTTCGATCCTTCAGAGAATATTTCTAAGTACAAGGTTCCTTATTCTAGTGAAAAAACCACAAAACTCTCCTCCTCTAACAAGACCCGCTACCAAGCCAACAACTCGATCGCCTAACCTGACGTGGTACAACATCGCCTCGCAATAATACTACATGTCATCAGAACATACCAATGTAAATATTCAATTCTTTATAATTATTCTTCCAATATATCTTATACTCAATTCTAAACTACTACAACATGTAATATCCAATTACAATAAGGACTAAGATCATTACATAAGCCCAAAATTATCCAAGATTACGTCGATCCGGCAACGCTTAGCTCCAATTCCTTACGCCTAACCCGCCTCCAAGCAACCCTTAGAAGTTTCTAAACAACTTCTCTTAACACTTCATCTAAGCTATGAAGATTTTTCTGGCTTCATTTTGCGATTATTGGAATAAAGTGCCTTATTATCAAATAACTTTGGAATACTACTAGTGGATACTAGGCTAAGGTATTTGGGATTATACAACAACACTTGAAGTATTTCTACACAAATGGACGAGAACAACTTAAGGAGTGGAGGAGAATTTGGCTCGGAAAGATATTTCTGCTGGACGAAATTAACAGCGGTATTTATAGATAAATCAATGGCTAGGATTAAAGCAAATGTAAGGCGAGGATCGGGGTAATCTACCAACCAAATGTCCACCACAAAAACGACAAGTGTTGGGTCATCATTGGCTTGCCACGCCCCCAAGAAAACGCCCAAGTCATTTCACTTCCATAGGGGGTGACACGTGTCGCCCCTAATCGCCCAAAATATTTCATCTTCCAAAATATCCGTAATGCCAAAAATCCAAAATACACAAAACCGTAAATTCTCCGGCCCCACGTGACCAATTTAAATTAAATTCCATAATTTTAAAAATTCCAAAAGTCCGACACCAAATCTGGGAATCCAATTCCCATTAACTAACTTTTTCCTTCACAAGATCCTAAACTTTTCCATCAAAAATCACATCTTACTTCCTTTCCAATTTTAATGTCAGATTCTCGCACGCACGCCCCGTAAACATACTCGAACTACGGGTGTAACATTCTTCCTTAGAAACATTAATGTTCTTTCTAAGTCTCCAAACATGTTTGCGCGTGATAGTCTTTCCTACTATACTTATTTAAACCAAATTATGCCACACATGGCCATAATACAACATACCGCAAAAACTCACATCCAAGCCAACTAAGGATCATCTCTAAAGCGTATAACAATACTAATAGCCCACCCAAGGTCCAAAGGATACTTTCTTCACATCTTTACCTTATAAAAAGGACACTTCCATCTTCTTAACACATCTTCGCCTTACTCCTCGTGACACTCAACTCTTCCTAATATATCGCTATCGCTAAAATCTCGGGTTACTATCTCCAACTTGGTCATCATTAACGGGAACACTGGACGGATCATACTCTTCCAAACATAGCAACATGGAATACGGACGATCGCTTCCTAAGTTTGACGGCTAACTTATAACCCGCCTATTCTACAACGACCGGACTTTCGCTAAGTTTCTCGCTTAAATCTCATCACACCCTTCCGGGTGGTTTCTTCAAGAAGACCCACCGCCAACTCCAAGTGTCGACGCCGATTATCCACCTGACTCAGCCGCATAACTTCTTCGATAAGCTTCACCTTCTCCACATCCAAAACAAGTAGGGACCAACTATCCAACCTTGCCAACATCGAACCAATCGACTACACTTCCGCCCATACAAGGCTTCATAAGGCACCATCCGAATATCAAATGGTAGCTAGCATAATACCTACTCAACAAGAGGCAAATAATCCTCACAGCTACCTCAAATCAAAACACCGCCCGTAACCTATCCTCAACGTCGGATAAAACGCGATGTTCGCCCGCTGCCCGAGGGTGAATGCACATCGAGACTCACCAGTTCCTAACCCGGTAAAACCTCCAAAAGAAATAGCCATAACCGCTCCACCGTCATAAAATAAAAGTAGGAATCCCACAACCTTCATATACAACATCTCGCATAACCGAGTAAACAGCCCCGACTAAAAGACAAGACCGACCATCGGCCCTACTATCGTCGAACGATCCACAAACTCGCACGATGGTTACCTAAACTGGGGCCTAACACCTCGTGTATCATCTAGCGGACCACCTCAAATCGACCCACCACATTCCGGTCGCGGTCGACTGATACGGCCTCAACCCGACCCACTTCAGACTAAACTCTCATTCCCGGTCCTAACAATCTCACTATTCAAGTCATGAGAACCCAGCTGGTCTAAGCCCATCTACCCACTTCCCTTTCACACCACATACGGACTTATCACCAAAAATACTCCACGATACAATGTGACCGATTAACGATCAAACGCATAATCCTTTACTCAAGATGGCCTCAGATCTAAGGTCTCCATGGTTATCTCAGATTCTATGGCTCAAAATTTTCTCACTTACCCTTTTCAACTACCCATGTTCTCTAATCCACACCTAACACCATGCTATTCGCACATAAGACTCCACACGATCTACCATAACGACATAAACAAGTCTCTGGCGGTCAAGATATCTCCAGAATCATCGCCTCACTTTCCCTTTGTCGCGAATCAACGCTCATTGACGATAACTACCATCGATCCCGGCGTCGAGTCAGAACATCCGCGCCACCTCCTACTTTGGGACAATTCGCAAACGGCCGCCGCAAGCCCAACAAGCCATCTAAGTAGTACGACACTTCATAAGAACACCTACCACAACGCCATACCGAGGGGTGGCTCTCGCTAACACCCTTCCTTTCCAACCACTTAATCCGCAATCGACTAGGCTAAGTCATCCCACCAGATCCCCTACTAGGACATTCTCTCCTCACACGGCCTCGACGGCCGTAAAACAAGCACCGTAAAAGACGACATTCTCGACGACGCCTACCACATAGGAACACCGAGGAAAACCGACTGGCCGCTAGAACCTATGTAAAACTAAACCCCGAGTTCTCACCAACTCTCGCATACCCCAACGCCCGCTCGCTCAGACGGGCGAGGCGCATAACCGCCGGCGGTAAGATCCACAAAGTTACCAGCGACCTTCGCTCGCCTCTTGATTCGTTAATCCGCCGATCACGCTCCGCGCGATAAGCCTCAGATGCGGCACGCCCATGTCCGATCAAGAGTTACTCTTGTACAACTCGCTAGATAATCGCCAAGTCCTCGTGGATATATCGCGCACTCTATTCTCCATGTCCGCTACTAAAGCGGGACATAACGAGCCAATGAGTCAAACTTCTATACTATATTCCCGAACCGTTCGCCTGCTTTTTAACATCATAAATTTACCGTCTGAGCTCTCCTCATCCGCGAGGCGCAGAGAAATGCCTCTAAGGTCTTGATCACTTTCTACGATCCACAGAATCGCCGAATAAACTCGGAGATCTTCTCGCCAATCCATAGAACTCAAGGATGAACTCGTTAAGTCCCAAATCTCAACTATCGGAGGTGAACTATCGTACTACGGAACCTCCGACGCTCCTTATTCCTAGTCACAAGCAATCGCCATCTCCTGTAACTCATATCTCGCCCGGTCGTGAACCGAGACTCGTATCGTGGTCTCGTAGCTACGCTGCAGCCTCTAAACTCTCCGGGGCTAGCCTCCCGAACGGCACTATCTCGTGTAATTACCGGGCCTGCGCCCACGCACCCTCTCAGATTCTACTCGCAGCCTCCTCTCGCCGCTTGCTTCTCGGGCTCGTCATGAGGCACCAGTACATACGAATACGCCAGAGTGAGTCCAACTTATAACACAACTTCTAAGGCACGATCTCTGAGAAGAATGGAAACTAATCCTAAATATCCTCGCAGCCTCGATTATAAAGTGCACAACACGCCATAATCAAGACTTACTAGATACGGTCAGACACTTTCCGAGGATTAATCGCTCGATACCACTTTTGTCACGACCACCGGCCCGTGGATCGTGCCTACCCGGCACCCTAGTGATACAACATCGAGAAAATCAAAATAAAAACTTACACATGAAACAAGATATACAATAAGAAACATAAAGCTAACCAAAACGGCCACCTTTCGCATATATATAAAAATGATTTAACTCAATGCTACATCCCTTTACAAACCCCGCCACACAGCATTGCACTTCTAAGAATATAACTATAACTACGACTGACAGGTTCCCGCCATACCCCGAACGTAAGTACCTACAACGACAGGACTATACTAAAAGATAAGCCTCCGAGAAACTGAGCTTCCCAAAACGCTCAATCGTGATCCTATGAGCGAGGATCGACGATCAACTTCTACCACAGCATGAACGCAAGAGGCCGCATAACAGTACGTGATCAAATAAAATCATAACATTTAAAACCAATTACAAATACGCATTTAACAACCAATTCAACCGCATATACCGCCACAAAGATAACAAGAGCAAAATGTATAACGAATCGTCTTTTCAGGCCGCTAATGATCAAGCAAGGCCAATCGCCATAGTATCATTATGCGAGCCTAACTCGAACTTCCGCACCGCATGTACCACCTAGGTCCGCATGAGGTATTCTCTCGACGGTAGTTAACCCGGGATCAACTCGACTCGCACCGCATAGTCACAGCACCGCATGAGGTATTCCTCGCACGCCAGAACACACCCAGAGTGATCATCTCCGAACTCCCGCAGATCCGTATAGTCACACGCACCGCATTTAGGTATTCTCGACCGGAGGCGCTAACCCTGATAACAAGTCGTGAGTAAGTGATATAATATCGATAATCGCTTATCGTTAAACAAATATAAGCACGACAAGAAAACCCCTTACACAAACGCCACAAGACACTAACACACGAAAGATCATAACATGTTTACTTATCAAACCAACAAGAAAGTATTACAAGGCTATCACAAGCCAACATAGTGTTATCACATAAAAGTCACACGATAATTCGTGAGTATCAAAATAGAGTAACTATCTTTAAGTAAACCAAAACAATTTCCATACCTTCTTTTAAACCAATCTTAAGACAAAAGACGCCTTCCTTTTAAACCATTTTAAGACAAAACCATGCCTTCCTTTAAAACAAAGACACTTTTTCCTTTTAAAGTCAAGAGCAATATACTTTTTAAACCAAGTGTCTTACTTTTTAAAAACAAGTAACCTATACCTTTAAATCAAGTTACTTCTCCTTTCCCAAAAATCAAGTCATTTATAAGTCAAGTCTCTTTACTTTTCAAAAATCAGCTCTTAATCTTTAAATCATATCTTTAAACCAACCTCCAACCTTAAATGCTGGGTTATCATTTTAAATCCAATGATAAAACCATTCTTTTGTTTCATAAAGTCGTGATAAATAACTTCCCATAAAGCTATTATAGTTTTAAACCAACCAAGGACAACTATTCTTATTTTCAAATCAAGATAACTTTATTCTTGTCCACACACCCATTACTCATTTTACAACTTTTAACCTAATTCAAGTTCTTAATATTTCATAACAAGTCACTTAACTTGAATCAAGTCAAGGACACAAAAGGAAAATCAAATCTCGACGATTATCGCATACAAGCAAAATGCTCCAAGTACTATAACCGCCCAAAATTATCCAAGATTAATAAATGCATCATGGCAACGCTTAGCAAGGGAATGTCGCTTAAGGAAAGCAAGAAAATAGCAATTACAAAGAATTAAAATAAAAGCAATTTTAAGCACGCAAGAAAATTAAACGCAAAATAATGCTCAATAATAACCCTAGCTCAGTTGTGGTCAAGAACCTGATTATCCCCAGTGGAGTCGACATGCTGTCGCACCCGATTTTGACCGCGACATAATTCCAGCGAATCCCGCCAACTTAATGTTAGAAATAAAATAAAAAATAGTGCTAAAAGGTTCAAGGAGTCGCCACCTAATTAATTGGGTGAATTAGGACACCTAAATGCTAACTAATTAAAGTCAACATTAACTCCATTTAAACGGTCCGCAAAACCGTGAAATTCTCGCAAGAGTTCTTATTATCCTAAAGGGAAGGGGTTAGACATCCTCTAAGATCCGCTAACTCATGCTGTCCGCTCAAACCTAAGTTAATTATTATGCTAAGGAAATGATGTTTAAAGCTTTTAAATAAAGGTAAAAACTATAAGATTTGTTTAAAATGTAAGAGTTACTTAATGAAAAACATGCGCTCATGAGTAATTAAAAGATATATGCAAGTATTCTATTACCTAAGGTATATATGTTAATATAGAAATAATAATGCAAAATTATTATGTCAATATATGTAATTATAAAATAAGATGTAAAAATGTCTATTATGCAAAGGACAATGTATATGATAAAAATATATATTTTATATGACATGTTAATAAGAATTTATAAGAACATGGTTTAGGCATGTTTTGACTAAATAATGTTCTAGCTACATGACTTATTATGCAAGTGAAGATTATTAAGTGGTTTATTATAACTATTAAACAACGATGTAACCTAAAGTAATTAACTTAAGGTAAGCAAATCAAATTAATTTCTAGTTATCGATTCAAGGTTTAGTTATCCTAAGTATTCTATTAATGTAATGTTAGACAAATAATTTACAACAAATAGATGGGAAAAGGGGATTAATAATAAAAACTCAAGGAATGACTGTAATTCCGCTCGTGATTCGGAATGACATACGCGGATACGGACGCACATAGACGCTGCGTCTTCATTTGTTGTAGCTCGTGATGAGTCTCGTATTGAGACTCTTCATTCAGCTCCGATTCATTTCATGTAAAATAAGAAAAAGATAAAGATTAGTATACACTCAAACTTTGTCAATTAGTAGATAAACATTTAGCATCAGATTTAGCACATAAATTTATATTTAAACATATATCTCGTGACCGACAAGTGCGTCAACAGTAATCAAAATAATGAAAAGTGAATCCAAGAGGCTCGCCCAGACCGACGGCTCGCAAACAGAGGCAGAGGAAGAAACAATGGTTCATGGGCCCTAAACTTAGTCAACACAACTTTCATGATTGGACCTTAAGGAATAATTAACACGCACATGCAGTTTGAGGAAAACAAATCAACGAAAGACATACAGTGTGATATATATACGATATACTGAACATATATGCCTGATATACTGACACGTGGCTTATACATCTTCACATACGATTTACGCTATTTTAGGACGGTTGGGACAAACATAGCGATACACAATTTCTTAATTCCCACTCTTCGACATTCACGATTCGAGGCTAAACTTATACAACAAGGTCGAGATATACAACCGACACAATGATGCATGTCTTTAGTTCAACATAATAATTCTTCTAATAATGCAAAGATAATCAATTATAGATAGATTTTAGGGGGTGAATTAAACTACATATTTCTACAAAGGATAAGCATGCAAATAAGTCGATGATGACATTTTTGATATGTAGGACGTGCTTAAACTGGAGCAAGCACATAAACATTTACAGATTATGTATTACGCACACTGTTTGCTGGACTCGAAGAATAAACCTACATTTAACTTAATATGTAAGGATGCAAGCACATCCTTCAATCTAGAACATCTATAAAGATTCCAACGTAGACATGACCAATTCATACATTACCAACATGTTGTCCTATTATGGTTTAAAGCAGACATGTATAGCTTAAGAAAATTAAACAAGAGATGTTGATACGAGTAGCAAATTTGCAACAAACACAAGTATTTAAGTTGACAAGTCTTAAAGCCATTTAGATTTAGGTTAAGTTCAGATCCTAAAACTATATCAGGTTTAAGAGATGCACATACACATACATTAACAATTAAACTCTAACTCTTTTATATCACGCTGTTAACATTCAAAACAATTTCAAACAGCTCACGACAGCACCATATTACTCAATATGATACGTAATACATTACTATATCATGTATTAATCTAAGATTAACACAAATAGAACTAATTTAACACACGATGAATACACAGACGCACAACGATATAAAATGAACTGAAGAGAATTCGGGTTTACCTTTTTTGGGTAGCGAATTGAGGCGTCGTTTCGACTCGTCGAACCCACTCGAAGGATTTTCTATGCGAATGAAAGGGCAAAGCTTTGGCTTAAAGAATGATTACTGGTTCTTAATTGGTATTTAGATGAAAAGGGTTTGAGGATTCTGATTATTGCTTCTAGAATACTAATTTTCGGGTGTTGTTCTCGTGGCTTCTGATTTTTTAGAAGAGTGGTTTCTTGACTACGAGAGGAATGCTGATGCCAAGTGGTTCTTCTTGCATTCTAAAGACCTATATTTATAGCATTTGGGGTCCAAAATCAGTAAGGAAATCCGTATCATTTCGTTCTTGATTTCGGTCTAATTTAGAGTGATTTTTGTACTATAAATGGAGCAATTTCGTTTCAAAATTGGTAAACTTAAAAGTCATTTTATGGACTGATCTTGTAGTATTTGTAGGTAAGTTTGGGTACAATTTGGTTAAGGAGAGTTCTTGGGCGTTTCCTACTATAAGAGGTGTTGATTTTGGATTGATTTTGGGGATTTGCTTTGCCTGCAATCGATTCTGTCTATTTTGGTACGATTCGCTTATGTTAAATTGCAAGATTTGGGTATGTGATTTGGGTACCGATTTTGGAAGCGGTCTGGAGGTCAAGATGGGATTAGGGTTTTCTTTTGTTTTCTGTGTTAGAGGTTATTCGGGGTAGTGATGGACGAACTAAGTGGTCGACGTCTTGGCCTGTCGTTTCATTTTGTTCTGGCCGAATGGAATTGAAGGGCTGGTGGTATTAAATTTAGGTAGGAGTTTAAAAATAGATTAAAATTAGTTTAACGGGTTTAAATTATTTATCAAATTTAAAGTATCCAATGCGCATATGATATTTAAGGATTGCTTAACGCTATTATAAAAGTGACGAATTATTAAATTTTCTTATTTATGTATGTAAATGTCCATATAGGTATGTATTATTATTATTAAAATTATTTTGCAGTGTTAAAAGTAGTTTAGTTTTTACGATAAATAATCGAAAGCGAGGAACAAAATCGAGTGTCAACACGCGATACATCGATACTGGTTTGCATCATATCCTCAGTGACGTAGTATGTCTCACTTGCTACGAAGTTACGACAACTTGTAATCGACACATGGATACTTGTCGAGTATCGTAAACCCCGTTGATGCATTATTTGTTATATGTCTATAATGTCATCGCAGACGTGGGAGATAAAAGTCCTTAGACTGAGGTCAATATCACATTGTTTACGAGTATTGTACTTTGATCCGCCCTAAGCTCAAATGCCTTATAGATCGAGACGCGCTTGTTTCGGGTGCATTACTAACTAGATTAGCGTGGTATGCGAGCCAATATTAGGATTCATTCCTCGAATGATATTCGAGCGAACACTCGATACTCATACGGTATTAGGTCGACTAAGTCATCGCCAACGAACGGACATGTCCGTGATACGGTCCGTTGTCAACTAATATAGATTTAGTTATAATGATCAATCCATTTGATAGACACTTGACATATCCTAAGCTTGATCGAGCGTGTCATGAATGAAATGATTTATCTTACCACATATAGGTTCGCCACATATTTTGTGTAGCTAAACTTTACATATCGGGTTCATCTTCCGCAGCTTCAGAGTTCCGGAAGATCCTAATGTAATTAGTGACGATATATAAATGCCCGGGCGGTAACACTAAGTCAAATGTTCCGTCTATCAAGGATGTAATTAAGGAGATACTTTTATGTTTGGTTGATAACCGGACATTAGAAACGGGAAAAGGCGTAAAATAGACGCGACCGAGGCGCCAAGAACACTAGTAGACCGCGTGCCTCTTTAATGGAATCATGCTGTCAGACGCAGCATGGTAGTCCGAATCGGACCTGCATCGATTCTCGCCGCCCAAATTTACCAAAAACCCTAAAGTCTCACATAATTATAAATGCAGTGGCTTACCTCCCATTTCGTATACACCAAACCTAAGAAAGGTAAATCTCTTCTAAAGCTCGTAATCCCTAGCATTCATGACTTAGCAAATTACATTAAAGTTTTCCATAACTTGCAATCGAGGACGCCAAGGCGCACCTCTGACTACACGTAACACAAAGATTCAACCGCTGATCGATTGCACAAAATGTAAGTCTTCGTCAAGTTTTACATTATACTTTGTGTTTATATATTTCATTACATATCATACTACGCTTTGACCGTCGTCGTTTGAAACGTAAATTTTCAAATTACCACGTGTACAAACTCGACGCAAACACCTACAGCCGTATCGTAGTCCGGGCAAGTTTCGTGTGATTTGTAATGATATTAATGATAATATGGGTTAGGATTTGTTTAGATCTATATTTTATGTTGTTAAAAGCTTTAAAATCCTAAATCTTTAGAACACATAGTCCTTGTGCCCTAATCTGTTAATGCAATTATGTATTCGAACAAGTCAATCCAATAAATAACTCTTCTAAGTTGATATGCGTTATCCGGCTTAAAACATGGTGCATTAGTCCCAAGTTTTTTGAGGAAGACAGAAGGAAGTTTCGAGAGCTTAGATCCTGAGAAAGATAAAATGAAAAACGAGAAGAAAGTTAGATTTGATGGTCGATGAACATGTTGTTTTAATGATGATGGTAATACAAGTGATATATCTGAAAGATCTAGCCCTAAACAGTTTTAGGGGTTCAGAAATTTCGCCAGAGTTCAGGGATAAGGCACCGCTGCTTCCACGACGGAGCATCGCGGTCGCTAGGGTTTGGCGCGCACCGCTGTTCCATGACGGAGCACCTTCAGACGCCTGCATGAAGCGAGGCATCGCGATCCCGCTCACGGAGTCGCGGTTGTTCATCCAAGCTTAAAATTAAATTTCTGACAAAGCGCTCGAGGCACCGCTTCCACAAGTCGGGACCGCGGTTCGCGGATAAGATTATGAGGCACCGCCGTTCCACTCATTAGGACCGCGGTATAATTAATTTGCGATTCGGTAGCATTTATCGCCGTAAGATCATGCCACCGAATTGCGAATCACGCCGACTACAATTTTAAAAATATAATAATTTGAAAGTCAGAAACAGAGTCTTAAAAGTTTCAGATTCTGAATATGAAGTTTTAAAGGTTTCAGTTTCTGGAAATAAAATTTTGAATCAAACAGATTTGGTCCTTTCGGGCAAATCTGTAATTAAAGAAAGTTTTCTGAAAGTTTGATTTTAGGTTCTGGAAATTTCAAACAGTTCCCAGAAGTTTGAAAATATTTTCTGAAGTTTAGAATTGCATTTTTATGAATTTATAAGAGTTCCGAATTGAATTTTAAATTCTTAAGGGACTAAAGTGTAAATTCTGAAAGTTTACAGAATTCCCGAAAATCAGAATTTAAAATCAGAAAATGTTTAGGGATTGTTTGGCGTTTACATAGATTATAGAGTTTAGACAAATAGACTCATAGTTATCATTAATAGTATATTATTTAATAATATACAAATGTGTTAAGTGTTAAATGTGATGCTTTTAAATTATTAGCATAGCGTCCGCAATTATTGTCTGGGTAGGCGGCGCCCAGTAATTATTTAATTTCAAATGACCTCTATAAATGTCTGGGTAGACGGCGCCCAGTATGTGATCAAAACCATCTTTTATCATGCCTATTGGGTTTGATGGTTTTCCATCTAATTGTGTTTAGAAATTGCATGATAGGATGTCATATGATGTATGACTTGATTGTTGATCTTGAATGAATCCCCGAAAACTAAAAATGTTCTCCAAACATTAAATACAAGTCTAATTATAACGCGTCGTCCATTACAATTGTTAGGGTGCTAAGTCTTTTTCGGTGATAAATGTATTTATGCCAAATAATTTGTTCTAAGTCTAAGAGGACCGAGGCTTTTTCATAGATGTGTTAAAATGAAAGTAGATAATAAACTTTTGTAGGTATTTACACCAAAGTGTTTGCTTGCAAAGACTAAATTTACTTAGGCATTTAAACGAAGTCGTGTAATGGGGTTGGCTTATTTAGATGAATCTTGGCGCCAAAGTGTCGGACTAGTCTAAAGACGTAAGATTAAAATGAAAGATATTTAATCAAACCAAGAGTTGTAGAGTTGCTTTACAATTGGTTGAGGACCTACCAAAGTTTGCTATTGAAGTTATCAGCCAAAGCAAACGCGATATAACATATGTTTGGATCTTGGCCCATTGTGACCTTTATATTAATTAGGTATGTATTCTACCTTGGGGTCGTAGAAGTATGTAAAATAGTGGGAGCTAATTAAAACAAAAGGCCATGTTAAAATTAGCAAATTATGAACGGTATGTTATTGGAAGAATGAATTATCATTGCGTTTCTCCTATTCTATCTATATCTTCAGATCTTCAGAAATGTCAAACTTTTCGTTGAAAATGCTTATGGAGTCAAACAGACTCACCGGACCCAACTTCGTTGACTGGCTTAGAAATATTAGAATTGTTCTAAGACAGAAAGATATTGAGTATACTTTGGACACATTATTCCCCACTGCTCCGGCGGAGGACTCTGAAGAGTATGCAACTTTTGACCAGGTTGCTTACAAAAAACATTATAAGGACGCCACTGCTCAATGCCCGATGTTGTTTTCTATGTCTCTCCACCGCAAAGACAAAGATTTAAACTATAGGGTCCAACGAAATGTTAGCCCATTCGAGAGTCTCTATGAAACTAAACTGTCTAACGACCGATTGATCTTAACGATCGCTAAAATCCGGCTCGACGGACCGTAGGGCTTAGGGTTGGGGGTCGCCTCCAACCCCAACCCGCACTGGTTATATAAAATCCGGTAAGACCAGGGCCGGTTAGACCGACAACTAAAACCTTACACTATTTGCTAACCGTCCCGACCCAGAATAACACATAAATTTAAAAACAAATTGCACGTTTTTGACCCAACGCAGAATGTTACCGTTGGGAGGGGGGATGCCAAACAGTCGAAAGGCTGGGTTTTTTTTTTAATTACATTTTTACCCTTTAAAAATCTATAAATTCTCTACATTTTTTTCATTTTTATCACACAACAATTCTCTTATTCTCAATTTCTCATACTCTCTTAATTATCTTTATTATCAATTTTCAAGTTATTATTATTATTAGTTTTCAAATTCAAAGTAGCAAGACGCAAGACTTCGAGCTTCGAGTTTCAATTGAATTCTGAATCCCGATGTTTGGTACACTCGTTTCATTCTCTAATTATTTTATTAAATTGTCATATTTATTTGTTGATTATTTAAATATTTATAATGTCTTCGCTAAGGGCATTTGTCGGGATTACGCCGTAAATTTAGTTCAAGGGGTAAAACATCTATAGGTTCTTCATCATCTAATCAAAATATAGATTATGATCAAATGCAAGAAGATTTTGGAATAGATGATAATGAATATGATAATGTTCAATTAGATAATATTGTTAAACTTGAAGAAAATGAACCTCCTACACCTACTAGTGTTCCTTCACAACGTTGGTACCGATAGTGGTAGTCGAGACCTCCTTTACTGCAACAAGTAAGAAAAAAGGAGTAAAGTGTGGCTCTTTTATGATAAAGTTGGCACCGATATAGTTAGATATAATATTCAAGGAGAACTTATAAACATAATACAGAGGTTGTGACGAGGATCGCACTATATGTAGACATATAAAAATGATCATACGACACAATGGAATGATGTCTCGATTTAGAACTGGTCAACAACAACTTAATCCATTAACCTGGGGTGGCAAGTACGATCCAAAAAGGATCGCATTGAATTTGCAAAATGATTGTCGGAGGTTGTTTACCTTTTTCTTTTGCTTCTTCTTCATATTTAATTACATATATTTAAAGAGTATATAATCCTTTTTTTAAAGGTGTTCCTCGTAGTACTACTAGAACCGATATTTTTAGATTTCATAATGATTATGTTATTTTTTTGCAATATTTGTTTGCTAACCTTCCATGCCTAGTTAGTTTTACTGCATCGGACACGCTTTAAACGACTATGATTATTTAACAATTACTTGTCATTGGATTGATGAAAATTTTAGAATGGAAAAACGTATTATTGCTTTTTATGCGTATTTACGAGGATCAAAGTCATACTAGAAATATATATGTGAAACTATTTGTTCTTATGCTAAAAATATAATCCTTATAATAAAATACTTTGTGTATCATTCGATAACGATCTAATAATACCGATGTCGAGATCTTTTAAAGCGAAGTACAACCACCACTTCCGATATATTTCATGTTGTGTTTGTTATATTTATAATTTAATTGTTAAAAGTGGTCTTGATTTATTTGCACCAAATAAAATTTGTCAAAAAGTTGTTGTGTTATTTAGGTAATAATAGGAAAAATAAAATTATAGAATTTAAAGAAAAATGTAAACAATTTAATTTGAGACCTAAATTCACGCCGAGGAGATTATTACACGCGGAATTATACTTATTTATTGTTAAAAGAATGTTATAAGTATAAAGACCTCATAACATATGTTGCAAATGCGCATTGTGTTAACGTGATGTATATGTTAACCGATCTAACATTGAAATCAATTGGTCAACTTTTAAAAATTTACGTAAATTTTACATCGCTATCGCTGAATTTTCGTGATCTTATTACCCAACAATTTGTAATGATTTAGCTCATATAGTCGAATTTCATATTTACTTTATGGTTTAAAATCAAACGTGAAATATAAAGACGCAGCTTACACTTATGTTTGAAAAGTTTAAAAACATTCTTTCCTATTCTTGATATTTATCAGATTGGTGCAGTCTTAAATCCTTCTATTAAAAAGTAGATTGTCATAATTTAATATGTAGTTTATATACTTATACGGAAGTAGCGCAATGTAAACTCCGCTTCATTTGATTGCATAAGTAAACTTGATACTAATTTAACTACATTATATGAATATTATGTTACATTACATGATAACAATAACTCGCTACTAATATTCCTTCTAGTTCGCTCGTGTCTACACCTTCGTGATTCAACGTAAGATGACGATGATGAATCTTTAGACATATGGAACACTTTTACAACACAAGCAACCACAAGTCGATCTTGCGATGAGATGCAATTTTATGTGCAAAAGCAAGGGGAGCCGAAGAAAAGTTTTGACCCTTTACAATGGTGGCAGGATAACAAAAGGCAATTCTGCATTTCCAAATGGCGGCACGAGATGTTCTTAATGCGGTCGATCTCAACAATGGCTTCAAAGTGCATTTAGCCAAGCACGAGATCAAATACGAGACACACGCCACTCATCAAAGCACATTAGAAGTTGTTAGTCCGCTGGCGGATCGGATCGCATCGTAGAGAAGAAATCAAGGACGTGTAGACGTTAATTCTCCTAAGACGAAGAAATAGGCAATATTTTTGAAGGCGCGAATGAGGCTGGATCGAATTAATACTCTAGATTTAGAGACTACGGAGCATAATCAATTCAATCAACCTATAGATTATGAAGAACTTGCAAGAAGGATGCATAATATGTAAATAAAATTATTATTACTTAATTATGTACTCTTATTAACATTATGAAAGTTCAAAAGTTTACATCTTATCATTAGTTTTAATTTTACTATCTATTTAGTTGTTAATTTATCTTACTTATTTGTTAACTTATATCTACTAATCTAATAAATTAATAAAAGTATAATTACAATATAAAGTTATAAACTATAAAGTATAACTATAACAGTACTATAAAGTATAAACTATAAAATAAAGATAAAGTATAAACTATAAAATAAAGATAAAGTATAAACTATAAACTATAAAGTATAAAGTTATAAACTATAAAATAGAAAGTTAATTTTAAAGTTTCAATTTTAATATATAAAACTATATTATATATTATATTATTATATTACATATTTAAATTGAATTTAGTTTACATCAGAGAAAATAAATACGAAATTAAAAAAAAACCGGATCGCAGAGGCCTTGCTCGCATCAGACCGCACGCCGATACGAACCGCTGGTCTTAGTCCGCGAACCGGATAGGTAATCGGTCCGACCTAAACTCGATAGTGGCCATCGGCCCAGATCGGTTCGCCCGTTAGACAGTTTATATGAAACGCATTCGCATAACGGAGTATAACTCGCTAATAGAACTCTTCGTGTAAAGCTAAATGGCGCCAAGTTTCACTTCACGTGCTGAGGATGATTGAGTTGATTGAGAGGTCACGCCATTGACATAAGGTTTCATGACAGCAGTCTCCACCACCCTCATCCTCGCACTCACTTCGAGATCGCTTGAGAGCTTCATTGTAAATTATAATACGAATGGAACTAAAGTTTACATCACGAGTTACATAATATATTAAAACTTTAATCTTCGACCTTCAAGACCAAGCCTATTACGACGGTTGGTTCTCTAGTCGCCCCAAACCGAAAAGTAAGGGACAACGTATGTAGGGAAGTGGCAAAGTTGTTGCTCGCAGAAGAATAAAGCCCAAGGAGGACGAAGAAAAGAAGAAGAAACCGCTATCAAGATCGACAAGTTTGTATGAATTGCAATAGGAAGGGCATTCGAGAAAGGATTGACCGCCCAGCGAAGCGAATGGCACCGATGCTAATGTGCAAGGTATGTTTGTAATTGAAATTAATCTATATATAAACGATTCTCATTCCCGGGTACTTGATACCGCAGGGCTCACACATTTGTACAAATGTGCGGGCTAACCGATAGCAGAAGGTTGGGCCTCGCGAAAGCGGACTCGCTGGTTTAAATGGAGCACGAGTTGTTGCTGAGCGCATGGGAACTTATTGGATAGATTTACCTTGGCAAAGTTTTAATGTTGAACAATTGTTTTTATGTTCCTTTTTGACAAGGAATATTATTTTCATTCCCGCACTTGATTCAGAGGGTTTTTCCTCAAGACGCCTAACGACAATACGGTTTTGACTTTAGATAATGTCAGTATGGAATTGCGCCTTTAGTGAATGGATTGTATACATTAAACTGCCACATGGAAATTTTCAATGTACAAAATAAAAAGGCTAAGTTAAATGAAAGAAATTCTACCTACTTGTGACATTGCAGACTTGGTCTTATCAATCAAACAAGGACGGAATCCGTTGAGAAAATTAAATTACCTCGAACCATTTGACTTACAATCTTACGGTAACCGGTGAACTCGTTTGGGCGGTAAGACGGCCATCAACCTCTTTCGTAGGGATCCGCGCTGCCGAGGTGCTTGAGTTGGTACATACCGACGACGACCATTTTCGACTCAATCTAGAGAGGTTTTTTCTTACTTTATCACTTTCTGCATTTAACTTTATCAAGGTTTGGATACGTGTATCTTATGAGACACAACCGAGGCTTTGAGAAGTTTAAGGAGTTTAAGTGTGAAGTAACAACTCTCAAAGAGTATCAAGACTCTTCGATCCGATCGTGATGAATACTTGGCAAAGAATTACTGACTACTTAAAGCTTCACGGAGTTCATTCCAACGACACTCCCGTAACACCACGCATGAATGGTGTCGCCAAGAGGAGAAACCGCACTCACTTGATACGGTTCGTTCCATGACGAAGCTTTTCACCGCCCCACATACCTTTGGGGATACACTATTTTGACCTCAATATATGTTCTAAACAGAGTTCCATCTAAATCAGTCGAAAAGACACCATATGAGGTATGGTGTGCCAAGATGCCATCACTTAGACACATGAGGCCCTGGCCCCTGGGGGTGTCCTGCATATGTGAAGAAGTTGATCACTAATAAGTTGAATCTAAAAAGTGAGAAATGTTACTTTGTTGGGTACAATTCAAGGAAAACTAAGGGATACTATTTCTATCTTCCCGGAGAACATAAGATATTTGTTTTCAGTGAACGCAACTTTCCTCAAGCATGAATATGTCTACATGACGAGAGTCAGACGAGATAGAACTTGAAGAAATTCAAGAACAATAACAAAGAAGTTGGAATCCTTGCCCGATGACGAAGGCACAAATTCGGTGGGAGCTATTGGCGAAGATTAGGTATTTAAGGTACCCTTCTACCACGTGAGTGCTACAAGGAATAATGCAGAACGCAAGATCTTCCTAAGATTGCACCTTGGGAGCAAGTGCACGCTGCCAGATTCTCCCATTCAGAAAGACATGAAATGATATTTCCAAAGGTCTAATGTCATGGTTCGACCAACAAGACAAGAACCTTCTCACAAATAACATACATGTAATCAACTATAAGACAATCAAATCGTAGAGTCTACTAGATCTCATCGCTCCAAAGACTAAATCTACTTGTGGAAACACAAAACGAGCTAGATATTCCGCATGATGACGAGCCTAGAACCTATAACGAAGCAATGCTAGACATTGATTCTAAGAGATGGAAAGAAGCCATGAAATCCAAATTGAATCTATGTATATCAATCAAAATTTGGTCGATTTGCTAAACTGGGGTTAAACCCATAAGATACAAATGAGTCTTCAAGAAGAAGATTGACATGGAAAGGTTCGCACTTATAAAGCTGTACTAGTGGCTAAAGGTTTTATCGGCCCGGTGTGGATTATGATGAAACCTTTTCACCTGGTGGCTAACATAAAGTCTATTCGGATTTTGCTTCGCGATAGGCGCACATTATGATTATGACATTTGGCAATGGACGTCAAAGCGCACTTCAATGGTATCTAATCGAGGAAGTGTATATGAAACAACCCGAGGGTTTTTTCACGTAGTCCGCACCAAATGTTATGCAGCTACATAAGTCCATTTATGGACTTAAGCAAGCCTTTGAGTTGGAAAATTTGCTTCGACAACGCTATCAAATCTTTGATTTTAATGGGTCGTAAAGAGGATCCTGTGTTTATTCCAAACGCAATTGGGGGTATTGTCTTCATTATAATATATGCTGACTATATCGATAATGGGAGATAATAAGACCTCATGCGACGCCAAGGATCGGTTGTCCAAGACCTTCGTGATTAAGGATTTAGGTAAGATCGCACATATTCGAATTAGGATCCATAGAGATAGACCTCACAGATTATCGACATTTGTCTACCACATAGACAAAGTGCTTAGAC
This sequence comes from Przewalskia tangutica, assembly GCA_029844215.1. Taxonomy (NCBI): domain Eukaryota; kingdom Viridiplantae; phylum Streptophyta; class Magnoliopsida; order Solanales; family Solanaceae; genus Przewalskia; species Przewalskia tangutica. The sequence goes on along the minus strand of JAQGDG010000610.1, from coordinate 51,707 downwards.
GCTTTTCAACGGAGAATTTTAAGAAAGCGATCATCCGATGGGTCAAGGCATCAAGTTATCAAAGAAGGGACGTCCTTCTAATGCCATTGAACTGAGCGCACGAAGAGGATCTCATATGCTTGGCCATAGGATCGATCATGTACGTCATGACTGCATTAGACATACGTGGCCTTTGCACTTAGTATGACTGCAAGTTTCAGCAGAACTCGACGAGAACACCAGAAGTAGTCAAGTCGTTAGTATTCTCGGTACCTCGTACTAAAGATTACTTCTTCTACGCGGAGTTGATGAAATGGTTGCCAATGAGTATACCGATGCTAGTTTCGGACATTGCCGTGATGTTGATGATTTCAAATCTCACCGTTACACTTTCATTTTCAACTGAGGAGAGCAGTGAGCTGGAAGAGTTCCAAACAAAGCTACCATCCAGACTTGACATCAAGACGAGTACATCATTGGATCGAAACGCTAAAAATAGTCGCCGCGATTTACGAGTTCCGAAGGAACTAGGGTTGTTCCGAGTGCTAGTCGCCCAATAACCATTTATCAGGATTTATTATCGTGCCATCGCGACAAAGCGAACCAAGATCAACAAACAAACAAGATGTACTTGGAAGTACCAAAGAAGCCCTTTATTCCAATTCTTAATTCAGAATCAATCAATATCTCCCCAAGTTGGACATCCTGAGAGAGATGGTGGAAGCTGAAGATATCAAGATAGATTATATTTCCACAGACAATAATCTAACAAACCCGTTTACTAAACCATTAAGCTTGGTGAAGCATAATAGTCATTTTGAGAATATGAGTATTAGATATTGCTGGTGATCGACTTCAGTGGGAGATTGAAAGTATATGTATGTCCTAGAGACAATCTGTATTAGGACACAATGTACTTTATACACATTCGTATTTATATTAAGTATGATTAATATTATGGCATTTGCATTTGTTGAATTATTAGTTGATTATTTATAATATTCTATAAATGTATCCCCAGAGTTTACGTGTTTATTAATGATGTGAGAATTAATGTTATAACGTAACTCTTAATTACAATCGATGATCATTGAAATAGGGATATCAATGATACGCGATACGCCGACACGCGATTCCGCATCATATCCTTAGGGATTTAGTATGTCTCACTGCTACGAGTGATGACAACTTGATGGATTTTGCACATGGATACTTGTTGTGAGTATTGGTAAACCTGTTTGATCCACTATTATGTCTATAATGTCAGCCGACGCTGTGGAAGATAAATTCCCATGTAGACTTGAAGTCGATATCACCTTGTTTCACGGAGTAATGTGCAACTTTTGTCCGTGTCTAAGGCTTTGAATGCCTTATAGGTTGAGGCGAACTTGTTTTGGAGTGCGTTACGAAGTAGATTGCATGTGGTATGTGAGCCAAGATTAAAATTCATTCCTTGAATGTATATTCAGAAGAGTGAATCTTCAGAGATACTCATATGGTATTAGGTTGACTAAATCATTGTGCCTGATGGACATATACGTGATATGAATCGCCATTTGTCCAACTAATATAGATGAGTTATAATGATCCGATCCATTTGGATATTAGACATTTGTGAGATCTAAACTGATTGAGTGTGTGCAGTGAATGAAAAGATTTTATCTTACCACATATAGAGATTACATTTCACGTATTTTGTGTAGCTAAACTTTACATATTGGGTTCGTCTTAAGTGTGATCTAGGAGTTAAAATGAAGATCCTAATGTAATTGGTAATGATATGTAAAGGCGGACAGAAGGATAACACTAAGTCAAAATGTTTAGAAATCGATTGAAGGATGTAATTAGAAGGAGATCACATTTATGTTAGGTTGTCATAGCATGAGACATTAGAAATGGGAAAAGGGGAGAGAAAAATAGGGCGGACAGCGCGATTGCCTTATTTTGGATCAGCGGTGCCAAGAACACTAAGCGGCACACCGCGCAGTGATGCTCTTAATTGAACCGCTTGCCCGGTGCACATGCGTAATTACGGTAGTCGAATTGGACCGATCAGATTCACTATTGAGCCCGACCGCGAAAACTAAAACCTCACATTTACGATTATAAATAAGAGGATTTACCCTCCCGTTACGATACGCCCAAACCTAAGAGGTAAATCTCTTCTAAAGCTACTGTCGGAATCTACACTAACATTCACGACTTATGCAAATTACATTAAAGTTTTCAGAACTTTACCAGGCAAATCGAGGGCGTTTCGCGTGTGCACCCTCCGGACTACCTGAGAACACAAGAATTCAAGCGATTGGTGATGCGACAAAATGTAAGTGTACGCCCGAAATTTTACATTATACTTTGTGTTTGTATTTTTCCATTACATATCATACTACAGTTCGACCGTCGTCGGGTTTGAAACATAAATTTTTAAATTTCGCTGCGTGTACGAACACGACGCAAACACTTGCACTATATACCCAACTGACAAGTGCATGTATGTATCTGTGAAGAAACTTTGCCGTTTCTTCTTTTCTTTTCTTGGCCAAATATCTACATTTAATTCTTTGATGTTCTATCATTTAGTGTCAGAGACATACAATTGTTCTTAGATATTTAATGATCCCGCAGAACAACATTAGTCAATAGGGTCCTTGCACGAAATTTCGAAAAAAAAGAAGAAATAATTCGCGCCCGTATTGTACATAAGAAACAAATGAATAAATGAAGTATATTTTTTATATACATTTGAATTACTTGATTAATTAATATGTCTTCTTACCTCAATTTATCACTTAATCATATTATATCAATCTGATTTGGTGTACATTGGTAGGACACGCAACATACGTTTCCATGTACATATATAAGAGATAATATCTCATACGACCACTTAACTACGAGTGTTTCACTTAGAAAGACACTTAAAAATTATAAGAAATAAATAAGTATTCATTTTAACCATTTTATTGGCGCATACTTAACCTTACCCACTAAAATATAATGTGCACTTACCTTTTTATTTTACCCTTATTCCCTCCTAAATCACCACTTCCTTTTTCCTTATTAAAAACATTAACAAATTCAATGAATATATCTAAACATAATTCTACGAAAACATATTTTTTTCTTATGGACGTCAATATTTTCTATTTCAATGTTTATATAATTGTTCGTGAACTTCTAAGTAATATTTTGTGTACTTTAAGTAATTTAAAAGAGAATTACACGCATTAAAAGTTAACCACTAATTATTATTATTAAATTATTATAAGTAAATATAGTTACATGAAATATATATATATATATATATATATATATATATATATATATATATATATATATATATATATATTAGGACCCAAACCTGATTCATTGACAAATTTAAAACAAACAAAATTGACTAGATAGAGGTTGAAAGATGGTTTTACTTTTCAAACTCGTAGAGCCAAAGAATATTATTGTATAAAATATTTTATTATGAAAAAGTTAATTTGAAAATTCGTTTTATTCAAAAATAAAAAAATCATTTTCTTACTATTTCTAGTAATTTATTTGGATCTAAAAGTTAGTATTATATGGTTATCATATACACAGTGCAGAATAACAACTTAATAAGATGATTAAATCGAGAGAGGGGAGAGGAGGAATCCATTATAATTTTGTAGGATGATTTAGGAGGAATGAGTGTAAAATAAAGGTCTTAGTCACTATATTTTTAGTGGGTTGGACTAAGTGGGCGATCAATAAATGATTAAAATAGGTACTTGTTTATTTTTATAATTTTAGTTTTAAATAAAAATTAGTAAAAATGTAATTAAAAATCACGTAAATAGGTTGAGTGACTTTATAAGTGAAACACCTTTGAAATAGTGTGAGTGATTTAAGTTTGGAAAACAAAGTTGAGTGAGCTTTTATGGGTGAAACACATATAGTTGAGTGAAACTTTACGGTTAGAAAAACAAAGTTGAGTGGCTTTTATGAGTGAAGCCTCATGAATTGGTGACCATATGCAATATTATATGATATTACATTTAATACAATGTCATAATTAATAATTGTAAATATTACTAATAATGATTCGCCCATGTACGTCCTTGGACTCAATCCACGATGCAAATTGGTATTTGGACTCGGTGCAGACGTCTCATATGGCGTCCTCCGAGTAATCTCGTCACTATTTTAATTTGAGCAAAAATAATGGTATAATTGCCGGAAATGATCGGCCCATTATTCCAATCGTGATTATCTACAAAATTGTCACCCCCGATCCATCACTAACCTTAAATAATGTGTTCCTGCCCATGATTGATTAAAAATTTGGTATCAGTTAGAAAATTTACTCACGATAATTGAGTGTCGTTGTATTTGACCTTTTGAATTTTTAGTGAAGGATTTTCAGATGAGGACAACTCTAATGAGATGTGATAGTCAAGGGAGTTATATCTAATTACTTCACCCGTTCAACAATCCAAGTTACCATCTACTTTGCATTTATCGGCCAATCGGTGGCATGCGTTTGGGACATCAGGGCATCTGTTTAGCCTCTCTAAAAATAATAATTTTATTTCTTGTATCAAAAATGGACTTTGGATCTTGCGTTCATGTCCTTTGGGTAAACATGTTGATTGTCATTTACTTCATCACGTTAAGTACACTTTATTGCCATTTGACATTATACATTGTGATATTTGGAGTTCACCGTTTTGAGCTCGTCGCCGTCGATATTACTTGCTATTGTTAGATGATTACTCAAACTTTTGTGGATTTTTTCCTTATCGAAAAAATCACAAGTCTTTCCACATTTCTAAAATTTAGAGCTTTAATGAAAAGCACAATTTGAGCAGGAAATAAAAAATATCAATGGGATAATGGGAGAGAGTTTGATAATCCAGGTTTGAAATTTTGTAACTCTTATGGTTTGAATTTTAAACTTTCTTGTCCTGTACTTCCTCTCAAAATGGAAAGGCCCGAAAAATCGAACCATAAATAACATTATTCGAACTTCCTAGCTCATGTGTCATTACCCCTTCATTTTGGCATCATGCATTACACATGACTCGTATTTATTGAGCATACTTCCCACTTAAAACCTATCCTACAAGCTCCTCTCAAAATATTTGTCATGAGGCTTTTCTCAAGTCTTTTCATAGGGCGTGATGGCACAGATAATTATCCTTTCCATGAGCACCATCTAACTCTCTTTATTTTAAAATTGACGTGTATTTAAAGCGAAACTTGTAATAATAATGGGAAGTAGATAAATCTTTTCATGAACTCCATTAAAACATATGAGCCATTGCTCATTACAAATCTTTGTGTCTACCTAGACATAATGAGAGTGATTATTTCAAGTTTGAAAGGAGACAATCTACACGAGCATTTTTGAGATCTTTGAAACTAAACCTTTCAACATACTAAATATGACAAGTGCCGAGTCAGAAGGAAATGAATTTGAGTGCAGACAGGAGGGTGAGACGATCGCTGCCTTGATGTGGAGTCTTTCCTCTATCACGCTTTCTGAAACATGTTAAATAATGAGTCGACCCTACCGTCAGGGATGAGTGAGAACCTCATGTATAATTCAAAATAATCTCACAATTTTCTAAATACAATTACATTATAACATAATAAGCATGTTGCGTAACATATTAAATGCGCCTTTATCATGCAAGTATACAGCATCTCCCTCGACTCATATAGGAAATTCTTAATTTAACCAATGTTTTGTTTTATCGTTACATTAAGACATTCCCCTTTGCATTTTTTTACATTTATTGCGACGTATAACTTGATCAGATGCATTTCGTATTTGTGAGTGCGTATTCACTTTCACGTTTTGTTGCGGCGTACGCAGATCAATGTATTTACAAATGTATTTACATATTTGTGAACATGTATTCACTTTACATATTTATTGTAAGCGTGCAACCCGATCAATGTATTTACATATTTGTGAACACGTATTCACTTTACATATTTATCGGCGTGCGACGATCGAATATCTTCAAATTTGTGAACACGTATTCGCTTTATATTTTTGAAGGTCAAATAAATAAATAAAAATTACATTCTACTTATTACTTGTAATGTTTATAACTCTTAAATCATAACTTCAACTAAGGTGTTTCTTCGCTGACAGAAGGTAACACGGCACCTTTCACTCTGCAAATTTTATTTGAAACTACTTTGGGTAACTAGCACAAATTTATCCACAAAGCGACCGCATGAAATTTGTTTACGTAAATTTTATTAAACATGACCAAATTTTAAAATAGTCATAATTTCTAATCTGTAATCCAGATCGGGCATTAAAATCTCAAAGCGACTATAACAGAGAGTGATACGTCTCCGTATGAACCATCCATTCGGATCCCGAACCATTTTAGATGTTTTCACTTTTCAGTTACGATAGATCAGACGAAACTTCAAACTACTGATAACTCTCGACTCGTAAGTCCGATTTATCCCTACTTTGGCTAAATCTGACCTTCACATATAGATGTACAACACTTCCAAATTTCACCAAATTCTAACAAGTACAACCTAGTGAAAACAGGTTGTAAAGTTCTATCTTCGAGTTTGATCAAGCCAGAGGGAGAACCTTTCGCAGTGCTAACTCTCAACAGTAGTCGGATAGACCTCTGTAGGTATCAAAATGTCAAAACAGAAAACTCTAGAACTTTGTTTTGCACAAATTTTCATATTCTTAACCGATTTGTACAATTTTACGTTTTTATGTTCTACCTTTCCGGATTCCGATCAATCAGAGGCGAAAACTTTAGTCTATGATAACTCTTAAGCCGTAAGTCCATTTATCCCTTCTTTGGCTAGATGCGTTCATAATATGAGGTGTACAATGCTTACGAATCTCGTTCAATTCTAATAGGTATAACTTAGTAAAACAGTTCGTAAATTTCATGACTCATTAGTTGTTTAAACAATCAAAAGTTCATGATTCCTTTTCAACACCCAATTCATATTCTAACATGTATTGAACTTAAAATAAAGGATTTCACTAAATTTATGAGTGAGAAAACTCACATTGTAAGTGTAAAAAAAGATTGTTGTTCGATTGCTAAAAGTGATCATGCTCGCGGTATTTTGATTCTGTTCTCTTTGCCTCTTGATATATTTTCAGATTTCTATTCTTCTTATTCCTTGTTTTTTTTGATTTTTATTCCTTGTACTAGGTACTTTGTCTTGTTCCAAGTACACTATATAAGTTGAAGTGTTTGTATAACCTATAGGAGGTAGAAGAGCAAGAGTTGAAGAATTAAAGGAATTTGGGAGGGAGGGTACGTAGTAAAGAAGGTAAAGTTTCTTATCTTTTCCTTTTGGTTGATAAAGACCTGTTGGTTGGTAAAGATTGAAGTCTTTTTCATTACGTGCATGAATCCACTCTTAATGTCCTTTATTATATATTTTTTAAAATTTCCTTTTATACATATTTTTTTTGAATCCAACCAGAAATTCTCTTGTTTCATGGATTTTACAATACTATATTTTGGAACCCTAATATACACATTTACGGGTATTACGTATTTATGCTATCATGTTTTCCCAAGCACGACAATCCGTAAACTCGACCTCGATCCACGCTTGTATTTTTGGGATATCCATCTAATCATCGGGGATACCTTTGTTATGACATCTCCTCTAATAAAATGATTGTGAGTCGTCATGTCCTTTTTTATGAAACAAATTTCCCGTTTGGAAAAATTCACAAGTCCGGACCCTCAACTTATGCATTTTTAGATAATGGATTGCCCCGGTATTTGTCTCATATTTTTTCGTCCTATCCCGAGTCCCAGAGTTCGTCTAGCCCCCAAAATTTAGACTTTGCGATGGCGATCGGCCACGGTTGTCAAGCATCTTTGAGCCACTGTTTGGGCCGAAGTTTAGTGGCGGCGAGACCACGACCCTAACGACTTGTCCAACAAACTGGGCGATTTCCGGTGGCGATGCCCAATTCTTATTATTCTGGCGGTAGCCACGGCAAAGCCCAGCCATAAAATGGTTGCGGTGTCCAGCCCACGCCCGGCGTGAAAATTTAACCCGTGGCCACGCCGTAGTCGACATGGCATTGTCGAACCCGATACCATCGACTACGCGAGTCTCAAAATCATTTACCACAATCACGTGTCACTGCACGCTAGTCTCAAAATCACATTTACCCGAGTTCGAAAATGACTATGGATGATGAATTTAATGCTCTCATTAAAAATAGGACATGGGAGTTAGTACATCGTCCTCCTAATGCCAATATAATTCGATTTATGTGGATTTTCAGTCACAAGAAAGAATCTAACGGTACTTTTGAGAGGCATAAAACTCGTCTTGTAGGTGATGAAAAGACACAGTAAGTTGGTGTTGATCGTGGAGAGATGTTCAGTTCGGTGGTGAAACCAGCAACTATAAAGCAGTCCTCGGGTTTGGCTCTTTCAAAGTCTTGTCCTCTCCATCGATTAGATGTCAAAAATGTTTTTCTTAAGTAGCGGTGAATGAAGCGATACATCGCACCAACCACTCGGATATCGGACTCGAATATCCAAATTATGTATGCCTACTCGAAGTCACTTTATAGGCAAACAAGCTCTTGGAACTGGCAGCGGTTTGCGGTTGATTTTATTGCACCGTTAGATTTTCTAACGATCGTTCGGATAATCCACTTATTTATCTACAAACAAGGTAATATATTGCTTACCTTAACATATGTGGATAATATAATCTTAACACCTCATCATATACTCTTGTAAGACCGTACGTATCTGACTTGCCTCAATTTGCAATGAAGGATCTCGGTCCTCTTGGCTACTTTTTAGGTATAGCGATAGCACATCATGTATGTGGATTATTTTTATCCCAAAGTATGCCACATGGGTGTTGAGCGAGCTAGAATGTCCTCTTGCAAACCGTCCATAAAACGGTGAGCCAAATCCAAATTGGTGATCCTCTAGTAAGCCCTTTGTTGATCCATCACATTATCGCGATCTTGCAGGGCCTTCCTGATATCTTACGTTCGCTGCTATATATTTCCTTTGTTGTGCGACAAATATGCCTCTTGCATGCATATCAGATGGATGATCGTATGCGCGCTAAAGCAGATTGTGAGATATATTCGGGGAACTCTAGATTATGGGTTGCACTTATACCCGTCATCGGCATCTACCACAGTGTCTATGCAATGCGGTGGGGTGGATGTTGGATACGAACACTCTACATACGTTATGGTATTTTGTGGCGATAACTTGGTTTCTTGGTCGCTTCAAAAGGCAAGCCTGTTTATCTCGCTCTAGTGTGAAGCGAGAAATGCGAGAAGTCGCCAATGTAGTGTCGAATCATGCGGCGGAATCGCTCCTCGAAATCCATTTTCCAATTAGTAAGCCATATTGGTATCTTTGCGATAATATTCACGCTATCTATCTCTCGGGAATCGGTGAACCATCAACCGCTAAATATATTGAACTAGATATTCACTTTGTTAGTGAAAAGATGGCTCGCGGATAAGTGTGTGTCTTACATGTCACGCTACCATATTGTGAATATCTTCACTAAAGGGCTTCACGATACTCTTTGAAGACTTAAAGATCTCACATTCGTCTTCCTCGGCTTATTGCGGGAGTGATAGAATCCTAATCATTATTAGTAATATTTTCAATTATTAATTATGATTATTGTATTAAATGTTATATCCTATGTATATGGTAGGGAGAATTAGAGTAGATTAGAAGACTTGATCTTAACATATCATGTTTTATTCATTACCTTAATTTACTATTGTATTATTGGTATATGCACGTATCTTATGAAAGAAAATGATGAGCAAAATATTCATAGTGCACAATTATCTCTATATGTAACCATAAGTTTGGATCCCGGCCAGACGATGGCTCGCGCGAGTTTTCATTCAACTTTTCTCCTTTTTTCTCCGCCGTCACCTGTTTTACATTCTAGAGTTAGGGAGAAGAAAGCGGAAAATCTTGCGATAATTAGTATTGATACTATTGATGAAATAATCCCATAATATGAATAAGGGGTTGTTAGAGAATGGGTCCATGCAGGCGGGGTCCACACGATTGATAAATCAAGTGAGCAGTGACATTATTGTGTATATTGTATATTTGGTAGAATTAGTCTTGTACCATAATTAGAATTATACTATTACCTTAATTGTATAGAATAGGGTTTTAGATGTAAAGTAGGAATATGATTCTCTATTGTAACTTGTATATATATGTCTTTCATTAATAAGAATAATCAAGGATTATTTTTTTCATGGTATCAAAGTCTGGGTTCTCTTTACTCTGCTTTCACTCCTCAAAATTTCTTCTTCTTTCTCGAAATTTTGCCCTAAAATTCTCGTTTTTCGTGTGTGTTCTTCCTCTTTCACAAAAAACGAGTTTCTTCTCTTCAAAAAACCTTTCTCACATACTCTTTTCTCTGAATCTTGTTGTTACATTCACATGGTGATAAGAACACTTTTACCTACTCATGATTTCTAATATCAAGAGAGTTCTTCATATCGTTCTTGACCTAGAAAATGTTCAATATGGGACGTGGGAAGAATTGTTTAAGATTCATGCTTTGGCACATAAAGTTCTCCACCACATCATTCCTCCAACTCCTCCAAAGGAGGTTGATAAAGCGATTAAACTACGGCGGTTGTGCCAGCTAAAGCGAGATCGAATTATGGGTCATGCGATGCGAAGTTCTCCGTGGATTTATGTCACTATCTCCTTGGATCTTTTACATGCGATTATGAAACTCAACTCCACGGCTATGGCGTGGGATCGATGCGAGACATATTCGAGATAACGATTCTCGAATTGTTATCCTTGAGCAGGATTTTTCTCAGGTTTCTATGGCGAATTTTCTAAACATTTCTTCGTATTGCAAATGCCTCAAGGACTTGGCAGACCAACTCAGAAATGTGGGTTCTCCTGTTTCTAATAGTCGTCTAGTTCTTGGATAGTTGCGGGCACATCGAGGGCTATAGCGGTGTTGCTTTAATTATTCGTCAGAGTAACCCCCTGCCAGGATTTTATCAAGCTAGTTATATGCTCACTTTGGAAGAAGCCGGTTTGGCTAAGAAAATAGTGATTTGGGCCAGTCCTGTCGGCATGATGATTGCTTCCAACTTTTCTCCTTTCAATCGACCAGCGTGACCCAAAATCACAATAACGGGAGTGGTAAGAAAGGCGAAATCGGAAGAATAATGCGAAGCGTGGCGACAGCGAAGCAACGTCGTGGGCAATCACGGCACCCGAGGCCCCCAGTCGGAAGTGGGTCCCGGCGCTAACGCCCGCGGTACCTTTACACCGCGGCGCCACATTCTGATGCGCGACACCTCGATACCAGCCGTATCGCGCTGGCCCGGCTCTCCCGATCCGGACTCGAAATCGGACCAGCGTATGGCGGTCAGCGATCTAGTATACTTGGACTACTTGCGTCGGGCCAGCGATGCGATGGGACACGCTCATCTGAAACATTGAAGCGATGCACCGCGGCTTGACTCAGCCGGATCAGGTGGTACGCATGGACACGGTGCCACTACCGCATGACGTCCGATTAAGGTTGTCACGACCCCTCCGAACGCGCGGGTGCCTACAGGCGCCACGCATAGGTATACATGGTGAATAGCGGCGAACATACAAAAACTCATAAAATATTTAGACAAAAATATCCGCAATTAGCCCGATAAGGCCACCGTCAAATGAAATATCATAATCCAAAAACATCGATTACATCTTACTTTTTCCCTAAGCCGGCCCGCATCGTGACTACGGACCTGCAGAATAACAATTGTGGCGGACGAGGAACCGTCATACCCACAGAATGTACAACAACGACAATACAGGGATCGAACGAGGATAAGCCTCGAGTAATGGAGCTTCTCAGGTGAGCAGTGATCTAGAGTGAGGATCGTCAACTGTATAACTCTACTGCGGCATAGGCAACCCCGAAAGAGGTCGATCTGACGTACCAAGTATGTGGAAGAGAAATCGTAATGAAATCATAAAGTCTAAAATAAAGTGGAGACATGTATGATAACTTTCGAATAACGATGCTGTGCCTTACTATGATGAGAGTAAACAGAGTATACTTTCTTTGCGTAAAATAGGAGGCTCGTGATCAAAGTAGGGTCACTCGCGTAGTATCATTAAGCAATCCACTCACAGGACTATTTCACCGCATAGTCGTATGGACCCATGATGAGTCATTCCTCGCATAGGTGTATCCGCGTAGGTCGTGTGGACCGCGTGAGGTAATCTCCCGCATAGGGTGGTCGCCGCGTAGGACTATTTCACGCATAAGCCTACGGACTCGCGTGAGGTATTCCTCGCGTCATGGGTAGCAAATCACGAAATATGCAAATGCCAAAGCAGGAGAATGACCGTAATGAATAATATATCACTAGCCTGACCGGCTATCATACATAACATAAGCGCTCTGAAACATAAATACATAACATAAGCACTCAGAAACATCATGCATAATATAAGCTTTGCGGCATCATACATAACGTAAGCAAGTTAAATTCTCTAACTTCTTATTAAGTTTATTTATATACACTCTCATTTTAGTTTACTTAAGGCACTAACATGTCATTATAAAATCCGGGAATTTAACGAAGTACTCACGTACTTCTATTCTTTTAAATGACTCTTTTCTCTAAGACTCGAGATACTAATAACGTAGTATCAAGTCATATTTACCTTTCGGAAAGTCCTGATACCTTTTAGAAATACATTTATAGGCTTTTAAATCAAGTGACTTCTTACTTTAAAACTTCATGATTGGCCTTTAAATCAATTCGTCTTTCTTCATTCAAGTCCTTTATCTTTATTTACATCATGAGTAAACCGTCCCTTTTAAATTTCCATAAAGTTATTATAACCAACTTCCCATGTAGTTATACTAACTTTGTGCTTTAGTACTACATTCTTTTATAACCAAGATACTTATACTATGAAAACCAGTGTCTCATACTTTCAAAATACTCCAGTCTCTTAACTTTGGAAATCAAGTTTCTTAACTTTAGAATAGCTCAAGTAATCAATACTTTCCAAATCAAGTATTCTATACATTTTCAAGTCAAGAAATCTTTGTTTACCTTATTAGGATAAACCATTCTTTATGCTTTTGAAACCAAGGCATTTCTATCCTTTAAAAACAAGTGAGTTAATTCTGCAACTCAACCACTTGGACATCCTTAAAACAAGTCAAGGATATCAAATGAAACTAAATTCATTTAACTCTGCGTCGTCTGCCGTACTATACATTTTACAACTACTCGTACTTTCGAGAGATAAGAAAGTTCCACATACCTCTTGATTCAATCCACTTGCTAAGTCGATATGTAAATGCGTCGTATGTTAACCTAAAATGACCACAATCGTCTATTAACTTCTAACTTAAAGCGTAGAATATCCCGAGTGTAAAGGCACTTAATTCTACGGAAAATTGGGACACTTCCTTTGTTTCTACATACTTTTCCACCTTTTTCAGGCGAAATCAATAACCAAGCGCACATTTAAGGCTCGACAATTGACTAACCAAAGGGGATTACATGCCTTAACATGGCGTGTAAAGTCTGCCGCGATTAATATCCAAATAGTCGACATTTCAATGTCAAATGGCTACAATGCAACAACAATGTAAAGTCTTTTCCAAATTTTTTTCATCCAAGTTGTTTAGTCTAACATGTTATATAGCCACGATCGATTATAACGACTACAATCTTGATTAGATAACGTCGGCGATTCTAACTATCGACCACTTGTATTTCAAATTTCAAATGACTAACGAGTCGTTTCAGTTTAGGCTTCTAATATCCATAACACATTAATCTCGATACATATATCTCATGCTTGTTAAAATGTATAACTACAATGATAAGAAATCTTGATCGGCAAGAGGACAAAATGGTTACCTTGATAAGACCAAAATAGTCCAATCTACACTTTAGCCCTCTTTCAAATTCTTCTTTCGCTAAAATCATCTCTCACAGAACCCCACAAGCTTGCGACATATTTCCTTTGCCTTTCCAAAAATTTCATTTAGGCTTAGGGTTTCATAAACTTTAGAAAGAGAAGGAAAATTTCTATGGATGAAGTCTTGCAAATGACCAAGTCTTGCAAGACTTGGTCATAATGTTATACCCGTAGTTCGGGGTATATATGTGAGGATGTCGATGCGAGAATCGACATAAATTTTGGAAAGAAAGAAAGATGTGATTTTTACGACGGAAAAGTTCCGGTTTTGTGAAGAAAAAGGTTCGTTAATGGGAATTGGATTCCCAGTTTGGTATCGGGCTTCTTGGATTATTTTAGAATTATGAGATTTTATTTTGGAAATGGTCACGTGGGGCCACGGGAGAAATTCTGATTTTGTAGAGCTTTGTTTTGAGATTTAGGTATTTTGGATATTTCGAAGGCGAAATATTTTGGACGAATCGGGCGACCGTGTCACCCCAGTGTAGCCTGCAAGCGAAATTGGTGAATGATGGCAGTAGCAGCAGCGTCCATTGGCAAAATAGTTTCGTTTGGCATAGTTCGTTTGCCATGTGGTGTGGTGGGACCAGCGCAACGTGGCGATCTTGACCTACACACCTTGATCTTGGCCTTGAATCCTCTATATAAACCCCGTTAAGTTGAAGAGTAATTCATCCACTTCCGAAAACTTTCCAAGGCAAAATATTTCCCTCGCTTTGTAGTGCTTTTTAGTCCCTCCCCACTTGTAGGAATACTTGGTGTATTATTGTATAATCCCAAATACCTTGGCCTAAGTATCCTAGTAGTATTCAAAGTTATTTCATACTAGGAGCCAGAGAAATACTACTTTATTCGATAGTCATGGCGAAACCACAGAAAAATCTTCCTAGCTTGGTGGAAGTATTTAGAAGTTGTTTAGAAACTTCTAAGAATTAGCTTAGGCGGGTTGGGCGTAAGGAATTGGAGCTAAGCGTTGCTCGGGATCGACTTATAAACTTGGATAATTTTGGGCTTATCGAGGTAAATAATCTTGTCCCTATTGTAATTGGAAATTACATGTTGTAGTAATATATAGTTGAGTATACTATATATAGAATGAGTATTGAAAAGAATTGAAGCTGTATTTACATGAAATGTATTTCTGATGGTGTTGTATTATTGTGGAGTAGAATTGAACACGTCCGGTTAGACATGTAATCCCCTGGGAGTTGTTGGCCTGGTAGCGGGCCTGGATAGGGGAGGAGATTTAAGTGATTGCGGGGAGGTCTTTGCGAATTTACGTAGAATAAGGAATCTTGTGTTTAGAATATTCTCTGAAGAGAGCTAGAAGTTGATATATATATATTGTGGTTGTTATAGGTGGATCTTACTACGCGGCATACTTGACTTGGCTGTGGTTTAAGCTAAAAAGGTATGTTATTCTTCTATACTCTTGAGCATGATTGTTGTGAACTATATGATGCACGGTGAGCGTCGTGTGTGAAATGAATTTTGTTTGTTTAAAACATAAAGTGTTATAATGGCTTTATGGGAAGTTAGTTATAACGACTTTATGAAGATAAAAGAAAGATTTGGTTTTGTGATAAAAGCGACTTGATTTTGAAAGTTAAGAGACTTGATCTTGAAAGATAAGAGACTTGACTTATAACGACTTGTTTTGGAAAGGAGAAGTAACTTGATTTAAGTATAGGTTACTTGTTTTGAAAAGAATAAGTTAATTGGGTTTTAAAAGAGTATACTTGATGTTGTTCTAAAAGAAAAAACACTTGGTTTAAAAAGTATAAGTCGTGATTTTAAAAGCCTTGTAAAGATTTTCTGAAGGTGAAGTAATTCGGTTTTAAAAGTAAAGCGTGTTTTCTTTATATACTACAGTATTAGCATTGTGTGGCTTTACGTAACAAGAGGTCTTTTGAAAGAATGAAAGTATGTAGTACTTTGGGTTTGAAACCGGATTGATTAAAATGAATGTATGTTGAACTTATATGCTTGTTGTGATAGCCTTTGGTGTGCAAGTGTTTTGTTGATATCTTTGTCGTGACTCTGGGAGGCGGCTGTCGATTGATTGATTGGACATCTCGGCGTTGGGTGGTCCACAGTATCGTCCACTTTGAGTATTGGTAGTTGTTTTGCTGCGTGACTCTGCAGGAGGGCGGCTATCAGGTGATTTCCTTTGGACATCTTGTGCGATGGATGTTCCGCGGGCGTGCGTCGATGGGATGGTTTCATGGCCGTGACTTCCGAGGTAAGATCTTGCGGGCATGCGGTCATTGTGAGGTTGATTATTAGTCCATGGACGGCTAATCCATGAAGCTTGCGCGGTGACGGCGATCCGCGGGCTTGATTTATGCGTGTGGTTCGAGCGCGCTTTAGATCTTGTTACAGTCATTTTCGGTATGCGGTGGCCTCGGTAGATAGCTTAAGATACTTGCCTCGGTCATATCTTGTGAGGCGGTGGCTGTTATGCGTTAACCAAGATACTTGCCTCGGCGATTCGTGGCTAGCTTTTGGGTAGTAGTTGGCCAGTGCCTTGCAGTGATGGGATATGACTAGCTTTTGGGTGGTAGTTGGCTATTACTTGGCGTCGGTTTTGATAGCGGCGGGATCTAGTGTTCGAGTTCACATATGGGTGTTGTTTTACATCGTATGCCGTGATGAGAATGAGTTCCACGGCGTGATTGATATTATGGGCGTGAGACCCATCAGTTATCGCACCCGATTTTGAACTCTCGGGCTTAAATGCGCCGGAATGGTTATCTCCCCAAAAAATGTAAAAATAAATAAAAAAAAATGTTTAAAAGTCGCCACCTAATTAATTGGGTGAATTAGGACACCTAAATACTAAGCGATTAAAGTCGGCATTAACTCCGTTTAATGATGCAGCAAAACTAAATAAGATTACGAGTAAGGTTAACTTTATTATCCCAAAGGGAAGGTGTAAGGCACCACAAAGATCCATAACTGCGGTTGTCAGTTCAAACATAGGTTAATTTATTTGGCGAGGGATGTATATTTTAGAAAATATTATTTAAGCAAAAGGGATGTAGTAAGCATTTAAAGAAAATATATATCACGATAACTAAAGGGTATTATAAGGCTCATAAAAATATATACAAAGTTGATTATACATTTATAGGACATGAAATTATTTTACTTAAAGTAAGAAAATGATGAAATACTCCTATTAATATGTATGAGTTAAAGCCTTATATAAAGTTAATTATGAAATTATTTTTATATACGATGTCTGTGAACATTACTTTTATGAAGAGTTTAGGAGCAAGTTTAATCTTAAGAATTAGATGTGGAGGAATATATTAACTACATGACTAAAGCATAGCTAGGATTAATTATTAGATTTAGATTTATACGATGAACCTAGAATAAATAAGGGATGGCTTTATCTTTAAAACTATACTTAGATGTATTCAAAGCCTAAGCGAGTTGATTTTCCTATTAATTACAAATATGACAATAATAAATGAGCAGATAAATAACACGTAAATAAACAAGGAGGAATGAGATTAGAATTGTTGTAATGTCAGGCGGATGGCGACACCATCTATTCTTATAATTGTTTGAAAACCTGCGACAAGGCGTGGCGGCGTCGGAAATCTGATGAGTCTGCGTGCAGAGACTCTTGATTTAACTCTCGATGCATGTCGGATAAAATAAGAAAGAAAGGAAAAGGATAAGTATTCAAGTTCAACGATAAGGCAAGTCAGCGACACGTATGCAAAATTTTAATTATTATTGATTCCTTTTTATCACTCGACTGAAATCAACTTAACAAAGATGCCGTTTTATATAAGAAGACCAATCTTCGTATTTATGGAAAAAAAAACAGTTCACTATAAACGATCCCAGGGCGTCTTATTGCATTATCGAGCCCAAACACATAACAAAAGAGAAAGCGGATCGAAATGTCTATTACATGAAGCAAGCACCACGCGTACAACAAACGAGAAACGATCGAGAAAGAGATGGCCTATGATAATATCGAAGAAAGAAAAAATGGATCATTCGGATGCGCTGAATGCACCCGATTTAATACAGTGCGGTATACACTTGGATAGCTAGAAGTGATATCATCTGACATTCGAGTATACATGAGCATATTTGAGAATATCACGAAGATCGTATTGATATACATCGATGTATCACTGCGATCCATATACCCTATGTACTTCATTATGTTATCACAAACTTCGTGATCCAAATGGAAGGTGAAAGCAAAGTAGGTATGGTGATGCGGAACACGATTAAAGGAAGGAACTCTCGTATGTTCTTTTGTTAATCAAACAGCGACACTTCGACTAAATAAGGTATTCTTAGGACAGACTTACATATTCACATGGAAATGACTCGAATAAATAACACCAAGCGAGTAAATAGAATAAGCGACAATAAGCGGATTTAGACACGGAAGAAATTTCACGAACTCATAATATAGATCATACGTGCCAGTAACCATTTGGGGATATGCGTGTATTTAAATCTCGGATTATGAAGCGATTTGAACAAGAGGTAAGCTAACAAATTAAAGCGGGGAGATTAATGCGAAAGGGGTAGAAATGGTGATGCTGCGAGCGATGAATTTGGAACAAAAATATAGAAACTAATGATAGATAATGACATTGAATCCCCAGCGTTATTGATTTTAACTTGGACATGTTGTTTCTTGAATGACTATCGGTTTACGCAAGTTTAAAGCGATGACACAGTCATGACTCAAAGTATTTGTAAGTTAATTATGAGGACTTTCACCAGCGGCGGTAGAATTCGGTGTAGAAGCCCAGGCTGATGAGGTATTAGACAAATAAAGATGATGAACAACGATCGGAGACTATTTCAATATCACGATTAATCAAGAGTATAGGCGTAAGACATTTTATTTCATCGTTAAGCACAATTCCACTTTACATTGATTCTTTTACAACTCTGCACAATGTCTGACGTTAACTAACGAATGATGAAGCAGTACAACATATCTTATGGTAGATGTCAGTTCGTATAGTTAGCTTAGGAGTAAGGTACCTTACCATTTTAAGGGAGGAGAACATGGGGTTTTATTTTTAAAATTAAAATGTTATTTACTTTATCGGGATGATAGCGCGATATTATAAATCGTGCGTCCTTGGTCTTATGTGATTTGATTGGAGTCGGTCTTAAGTTATTAAGATCTGATAGTGATATTTTTAGAAAGCGAGTAAAAAGATTCGAATTTTTTCTTTAATGTAGCCAGCAGGATGTACATATATAAACACATAATCAACTTTTCTAAAACATAGTTGTTATCACGTAATCTCTTACGGTATTTGAAGTAAGTAAGAGGTTTGAACCTTTGAATATAGGCACGTAAATATATACGTATAGACATAACAATCCTTTTGACTTTTGGTGGTTTGTTATTTCAGAATGCGTCGGCAAAGGCTTTAGGATTAGACCTCATAATCCCTTTTACTTGCTAACTATTTGTTAGGAGAAGTATTCATTTAGGAAGCGAGTTATAAGAAGTAAGCGTATGTGGTGATCTTAGCTCTAACGATTCGTACACGATTAATGCGATCTTGCATTAACATATCAAACACTCTTATTTGACTAATCATGGAAGATAATGAAATTTTAAATAAACAAGGCCATGGAGGTTTGTCGACAGGTCCAAAAGCAGTCTATGTGAGTTTAGACTTACATGATGGCAAGACATACATATACAATTAATGGACCGAATCTCGATTAACATTTTTGCTAACGATTGCCCTCCCAAAATTAATCGCGCACGATTCCTACTAAATACTCGATCGTATGCTAACATATTCAAGCAGAAAATGCTCGTCAAATGTTTTCAAATTAACTTTCGAAGCTTGAACCATCGTACGAACACGTTCGACCAGAATGGCGTACTATATAAGAATCAAACAAAATTGAAGAAAGGGGCGAAGTTTTACCCTTGGTGTGTGGTGAATGCGAAGCGGCGACAAGCGTTCGAGAATCGTCGAAGGAAAGCTCCTGAAGCATTTCCGAACCGCATGGCGAAAATGAAGGAGAGGTTAGGTTGATGCTATGAGTATTCTTGATGATTGATGGTGATCGATGGTGAATGAGCGATCGATTGATGGATGCCTTTTGCATGTTCAAGGCGTTGGTATTTATAGCCTCACATTTAGGCTTGATCTTATGGTAAGTCTAGGGCGGTTTAGGGATGATTTGTATTGATTTTTAGTGATTGTCTACCAAAAATAGGTCTTGATTTACCGACCATTCTAAGGGTGATTCGCGGATGATTTGAAAGGGATTTTGGTGTGATTTTAGGTGTTATATGGTAGGTTTGATTTAGAAGTTTGGTTATGGCAGTTACCATTTAGGGACGATTTTGATATTATTCTTTGTTGGAATGATTTGGTTATGCAGTTTTCCCTCACGAAAATCTGGCGAGATGATGGGTAGAGGAAAGATGCGTGCGGCGGTTGAGAAGGTGGCGTGATTAGGGTTCGTTTAGGTTTTTTTACGAAAGGGTCGGCGAAGAAGGTTCAGTTTTTCTAAAGTGAAATTTGTCGAGGGTAAGTTAAAGGTTAAAGGGGAAATGGGCTTGTGGAGTCGCGGGCGGTTGAGTGCGGGTTTGGGCGATTCTTTGGGTAAGGAGTTGTTTTGAATGAAAATAAGGTGGGCTTGGGGGTATTAGTATTAGATTTATGTATTAGGTGTATTAGTTTAGGTGTATTATTTAATTAATGGTAGATAAGTGAAATCTAAATTGTGATTAAATTAATTAGGTGTTTTATTAGTCTAAGCTATTATTATAATAATAAATACGGGCATCTAATTAATTAGTGCTTAATATTTATCTTTGAGACTAGTAAATGCATGTATCAGTTTTAAAATGATTTTAAAATTACGAATGATTATGAAATTCTCTTGCGTATTAATAAATGCAACTATGCTACTTGACACAGCGTTAATGTTAAATTATTTATTTTATGTATTTATTATTAATTAAAATTACAGCGGGCTTGAAATTAATTAATGGTAGCGGGACTCTAAGTGCTTAATACTCTACGTAAGAAAATGCGAAGTTATTATTAAATTGTTTATTTATGCACGTATTTATGTTTTATTCTTTGCATTTTATTATTTCAAAATTGTTTTAAAATTAGTGTAATTTTAGTTAATGGTAGACGGGAGGTGAAATTGGAGTGTCAGCGATTGTCCTCTTTGTATGGAGATGATGGAAGAATCTTGGACAAAGAGCGTTGATTCATGCTTGATTTTGTCGACCTCGAATTAGAATGTTGGGCAATTTAGGCAGTGTAGCGGACTCAAATTGTCGATGTCGAATTCTGACGACCTTGGTATGACAGTCAAAACCAGCGGGCTAGCGGATTTAAAATACGTCGTCAAGTATAGTGACTATGAGATATTGTGGTGCTAGAATGTTGGGAGAGAGTAGGTCGGCGTTGGGTCCACTTTTGCCTTTTGTTGGGAAGCCTTGCTCCCGACAAATTACCTCGATTCGCAGTAAGAGAGGTAGGTCCGCGTTGTGCTCCGTCTTTTTGCGACTTGTTAACGTTCTGTGGCGAAGGTGAGATAGAGGCATTAGTGCATCGCTATCAAGACAATGCAGGTGTAAGTTTGTGTTGTGGTTGTAGTCGGAATGTATATGGTATGATGATCGTCGTCTTGTATAGGCGAGATGCAAGTGGCCTTGTATGGGCGTTCTCGTCTTGTATGGGCAAGTACAGTAGCGCCTTGTATGGGCCTTATTGTCTTGTATGGGCGAAATGCGAATGGCGCCTTGTATGGCGTTACTGCGTCTGTGTGGGCGAGATGCAAATGGCGCCTTATGGGCGTTCTCGTCTTGTATGGGCGAGATGCGTATGGCACTTGTAGGGCGTTATCGTCTTATATGGGCGAAATGCAAATAGCGCCTTGTATGGGCGTTCTCGTCTGTATGGGCGAAATGCACGTAGCGCGCATGTATGGCGTTATGAAAATAGCGCCTTATAAGGCGTTATCGTCTCGTATGGGCGAAATGCAAATGGCGCCTTGTATGGCGTTATAAATGTATATGGGCGAAATGCAATTGGCGCCTTGTATGGGCGTTATGAAAGCAACGCCTTGTGTGGCGTTATAAATCTTGTATGGGCGAAATGCGAATGGCGCCTTGTATGGGCGTTCTCGTGCTGTATGGGCGAAATGTAAATGCCGCCTTGTATGGCGTTATAAATCTATATGGGCGAAATGCAATTGGCGCCTTATGGGCGTTATAAATGCTTTGTATGGGCGAAATGCAAATAGCGCGCTTGTATGGGCGTTATCGTGTGTATGGGCGAAATGCAGTGGCGCCCCTTATGGCGTTATAAATGTATGGGCGAAATGCAAATGGCGCCTTATGGGCGTTCTCGTCTTGTGGGCGAGATGCAAATGGCCTTGTATGGCGTATTAAATCTTATGGGCGAAATGCAATTGGCGCCTTGTATGGCGTTATGCGTCTGTATGGGCGAAATGCAAATAGCGCCTTGTATGGCGTTCCGTCTTGTGTGGGCGAGATGCAAATGGCGCCTTGTATGGCGTTATCGTCTTGTATGGGCGAAATGCACATGCCAGCGCCTTGTATGGCGTTATGAAAATGGCACTTGCCATGGCGTTATCGTCTTGTATGGGCGAAATGCAAATGGCGCCTTGTATGGGCGTTATAATTCTTATGGGCGAAATGCAAATGGCGCCTCCTAGGGCGTAGATAAAAATCGTATTCTGCATGTCGAATAATTAAAGTGTAAATGATGTAGCATGAGTAGCGAAGATGTGGTTTGCGAGATCGTTTGATGTAGACTTGTTGCGGATGGACTTCGTGAGCGGATGCATTGTATTGGGATGTTGTTGCCTCGCTTATTCTGTTGTCTGCAAAATTCCTCGAAGAAAAATTGTGAGTTCGGGGAGGGTCGTACCGATTGTGTTAGCTCTTGATGCTTACCTGTGTATGCTTGTGCGGACATGTAACCCCATGCGATTTGAGTCTCGACCCAAAACATTTGTTGAAAAAATATTCTATCTTGAGAAAATATACTTATATGTGCTAGTAGGAAATTATATCGATATTTGAATAGTGACATGTTGTGAAACAAAGCAAAACTTCCTATCAGAAATCATGGTATATTCTCCATACTCTTGGTGTACATTGCCGTCGGCTCTCTTTTTAAAATTTGTCCCGATTTTGGGACACGGAACCTGTCGTAACTTGACCATACCCGTTGGCGTCATTTGTAGTAAAACCCTTAAAATTGTCGGTTTATGTTGATCTTTCGGCATATGGAATCATATTTGTCGGTGTCCTTCGTGGTGCAATCCTAAAAAAATTGTCCCGATTTGGTAGTGGCGGAGTCGGATATATGTCGTAGGTTTGTCTTGTATGTATGCGGCAGGCGAGTACGATCCGCAAAGTGCAAAATGACAAAGCGAGGATTTCATTATGGTGTGGCCAGCGATGTAGGCGCTACGTATCCGTTAAGGAATCGGGTCAAGCGTAGTTAGATTACAAGCAAAGTAATTGAGTATTTTAAAATGGGACGAAGCGATATGGCGCTACGTATCCATGAGGAATCGGGTCAAGCGTAGTTCAATTACAAGCAAAGTAATTACATGAAAATAAAGCACTCTAAATATAATATCTCTTGCTTTGCATCTGCGTTGATGGCTCTAGGCCGCATCGCAGATCCATTCGGCTAAGATGAGAGCCCTCTGTAGCGCTCGGTGAACCGTATGAGGCCGCGCCAATTGGCGAATTTCCCTTCGCCGCTTTGGTTAGGAATATCGTTCGACACGGATGTCGGTTGGAAGTTTCTTGGTCGTACCTTTTGTTAAAAGCCACAGCCGTTACATTGCAGTAAAGTTGTCAGTGGCGGTGCATTAATTCGTTTCTCGTCAATAGCGTCAATTGTTCATTACCTCTGCGTATCCGTTTGGCCGTCTAGTTGAACTCTGGATGATTCTTAGAGCGGTATTTCCGCCTCGGTGGCGGCTACATTCCATAAACGAGAGATGCGGTGTTGCTCTGTGAAGTCCGGATTATGTCTGGTAACGAGGCGAAGGCAAATTTTCATGCCAATGCTGTAGTTATCTATCATCTTCCTCGGTATCCTCTTGATGTTCTTGTTGGCCCCATTGCTCCGTTCGTTTGTAGTCGATATGGGGTAGAGTTGCGATGAGTGATCACGAACTTCACGCATCTCCTTCCGTGGACCTTATTGAGATTGGACGTTGTCGGTTATGATTGATTACGGGATTCCAAGAGCAAATGATGTTGTGATGAACAAAATCCACTACTACTTTCTTGGTCGCGGACTTGTATGATGATGCTTACCCGTTTTGTAAAGTGTCGATCGCCACTAGGATAAACTTGTGTCCATTTGGCCCGGCTCAATAGGACCAATGGCGTCCATGCCCAGTGCGAGCGGCCGTGGGGAACTAGTGGCGTTGAGTTCGTTTGGTGTACGTGAATCAGTCGCCATGGATCGACATTGATGGCATTTCGCGCTGGCCCGATGCAATCTGTTTCCGTCGTCATCTAGAAGTAACCTCACCGTAGTATCTTCTTTGCTAGCATGAAGCCCGTTCATGTGGGGTCGGCGTACCTCGTGTGTCTCTTACAATAACTTGTTTGCTTCTCGCGTGTCAACACGTCTTAACAAACCTAAATCAGGAGTTCTCAGATAAAGGACCTCGCATTTCGGGGAAGAAATGGTTGGCTAACCTCAGAAGAGTCTTCTTTTGTATGTTGAGTCGCGCGCCAGGGTACTCACTGCCTTGAGATACCTCTTGATCTCGCCGTACCAAGGTTTGCCTTACGATTCTTCGTCTGTCACGAAACGATAAATTTGTTGTTCTAACGCATCTACTTTGATTGGGTCAATATAGTTCTTATGCGGATGTTGAATCATGGAGGGCCAGTCGCTAGGCGTCGTGAACTCATTTTGAGCCCTCGGGTATGCTGAACTCTATCTTAGAACCTCTTGCGCAATTCTTTCACGCGGTGTAGATGCGGAAGTATCTTACTATTCTTGGTGGCCCGTTCACGCTTGACGGTGAATCAGCAGTGCGAATCCCTACGACCAGCAACTCTTGTATGTTCGTGTCAATAGCGTTGGAGTCTGGTATGCACGCCTCGTATTCGACATATTATTGGTGCGGAAATCGAGCTTTGCGATATTGGGTAGTGTTGTCCGTTCGATGCAGCGCTCAGATACCTACTCGCTGAAATTCGCGGCGCCGTGAAGAACGTTCTCGAACTGGATATTCTACAAAATGTCTTCTCACAAAGCGTCACTTCCATCTAGAAAGTAGGTGCGAGGGGATGTATTCCTCGTCCTGATTCTCTGCGAGATGATCTGCTAATCTTGTCCTTTTGTGCCTTATGGGTGACATATCGATGTCGAATTCACTTAAAAGAATACGCCACTTTGCAAGCTTTCCGGTAGGCATAGGCCGAAAGATATACTTGGCGGAGTCCGTCCTTGAGATGAGATAGGTGGTGTATGCGGACGAGTAATGTCTGAATTTTGGGCAACGAGTCGAGCCACAACACGTGCGTTCGGCGTTGTGTAACGAGCCGTAAAGGCGTGAACTTTTTACTCAAGTAGTATATTGCTTGTTCCTTCCTTCTGTCTCGTCGTATTTGTCCTAACACGCGTCAGAATGCATTTTCCAATACGGATAAGTATAATAGCAAGGCCTCGGGTTACGGAGGCACGAGGCGGCGGTTGTGAGATACTCTTTGATTTTGTCAGGGCTTGTTGGCACTCAATGTCCACTTAGTGGCGGCGTCATTCTTTAACAACTTAAATATTGGTTCGCATATCGCATTGTTGTGCTATGAACTGTTGATATAATTCAAGCGGCAGAAAACTCATCACTTCCTTGCGATTCTTGGAGGCGATCCTTGAATGGCTTTTATCTTGAAGGATCGAACTCTATTCCATACGCTCGCGATGAAACCCAACAATTTCCTCTTTGGGGCCAGAGCACACTTTGCGGATTTAACTTGGGTTGTATTGCCTCGTCGTTGAAAAACTTCTTGGATGGACGGATGATCGTAGCCCTCGCGACTTGATAATGGCGTCATCGCGTAGACTTGATTTCCTTATGGATCATATCATGAAAAATGGTAGTCATGGCTCTCATGTAAGTGGCACTGCGTTTTTAAGTCAAATGGCATGACTCGATAATAATATACCCCGCGGGGTGGTGAGCGCGATCTTCTCTGCATCATGCCCGTTCATTAAGATTTGATGGTACCGTGAAACAATCGACAAAGGTATGCAACTCATGCTTCGCCTGATTGTCAATGAGTAAATGAATGTTCGGAAGGAAAATCATCTTTAGGGCTTGCCTTGTTGAGATCCACATGTCGACACAAACTCGTATTTTGCCATCCTTAACATTCTTGGCGCGATATTGGCTAACCAAGTGGGGTACGCTTGCTACGAATGACATTTGCGTCGATTGTTTGGAGATCTCTCCTTGACTTTCAAACTACGATCGGCGATTTTCCTTGGTTTTGCTTCTTTGGAAGACATGATGGTTCGATGGGCGGCTTATGAGAAGCGATATACGTGCTTAGAACTGGCGTATCATCGTAAGACCAAGCGAATATGTCGACATCTTTAGCGATAGGGCCGCCAAATCTTCTTTCTGTGGTATTCAAGTGAGCAATGACCACTTGTCTCCTTCACGACTTTATCATCTCCTAGGTTTCTTGTTTGTTTCATCCAGTTAGGTTCGACTTATCCTCGAATTTTCCTAACTCATAGTTAATTCCTCGTGAAATTCCGCCAGGTTACGCCGGATTATTACGACTTTGTTAGCTTGTTTCATGACATATCACATTTTCATTATCGACAAGTATATTATTTTGTATCTTTGAAAGAAAGGAATAAAGCGTTGATTAAAACATAACTTGTTATTAAAACTTGAAGGAAATAAGCTCGTAAAAAAATGTGTTCCATAATTGAGAAAAAAATACGAATTGAATTGTTTAAAAGCGTCTAATTATTAATTCTACGGACTCGTGAAAAAGCGGTGTTGAAGTGCAGTCCGATTGCTCAGGACATCTCACGGCTCTGCACTCCAAATAGTGCAGTCATCTGTGTGGTCTTCGAAACCGCGTGACACTCTTCTTCGCCGAAATGAAAAGGCCTTGAAGTCCATCGCGAGAATGCGCATCCTCCTCTTACGGTAGTGGCGGGGCATGCTTTGGCGAATGAATGATTCGGGGTGGAAACGGTCTTGGCGGATGAGACTCGCGCCATACGAGATCAAATAACGTCATCTCCGGCGGTGGTGATCTCAGAGACCAAAGTGTCCTTCTTCTCCGGAGTGAATCGGCTCGTGATTCCTCCTAGTCTTGGTCTAAGTCCTCGGCACGGCTCGAAACCATTTCTCGGCGTCTCTCGGGCCACCATTTTGGGAGTGCGGTAGTCGCGTCCGCTTTAGCCTTGCTGCGTCTACGATCTTGTTCATATGGTGACGGATCCGTCCGAACTTCTCCATACTCTCGATGGTGGAATTGCCCGCTGGCGATGTTGTCCTTGTCTCCTCAACCACAACTTCATGATGATTCGGATGAATTTGGGGACTTGATGCAAAGTGGAAGGATGGCTCAGGCCAAGTGGATCGAGGCCTCTGGAAGTAACAAATTGTAGCGTGTGGATATGTCGATACTTGGAATTCTATCTCGAACTCTGCGGGCCCGATCGTAGTGTCAAATCAATCTACTTTGTGGCGCTCCTCGGGGTCCCGTCGAAACCTTTTACCGCGTGTAGCTTTGCGGAGTTTCCCGATGTTGACTCACAAGTTGAAGAGTATTGAAGGGCATACATTGGTGACCCAGTCAATCGAGGCGAGAGATAAACTTATTAGCACACTTGAATGTTATGTTCAATGCCTTATTATGACCAGACCTTGGAGGCAATTCATTCTCATGGAAGATTATCTTTTGCACCTCTTTGTCTGCGATCAATCGAAAAGTTCTCGTGTGATGCCGGTGGTACGTGCGCAACTTTCAAAACCTCGTCAAAGCGGTTCGGTGGTTCACGGAATTCATCAACAATGACAATAGAAATTTGTCTTTGGTGTTTTACTCATTGTTCTACAATGGAATAGTCTCCTGTAGCGTCATCCTTCTCCAAAATTCCTCTGCCGGATTGGTCCGCGATCTTTTTAAGGCGTCTTTCGCGATACTTCTGGATGAGTGCGTTATGGGACCTCGTCACCCATTGTAACTTCTACCACTGTTTACATTTACCCTCATTCGTTGTTTGATCAAATGACTCCGTCACAGTACTAAGGCGACGTGAGGCTTATGGCGGCTCGACTACTTCCAGGCGCTCGACCTTGGCGGTAATCACATGGGCAGCGTGGTGAGATCCTGTCCTTTCTCCTTGGTTGATGCGATAGTCCCCCATATCGTTACGTCATCAAAGGTGATCATGTACGCGCCCGGCGTTGTGCGTGATTTGGCGGATTGTTGTTGACATTAGGGAAGGCTCTTTCAGCGAATAGCTCGCCTACGATTAGCTCGCCGATTCTGTTTTCAAAGCATAACAACTATCGTATCGTGCCACGACACTCGAATGGTATGCACAATGCTTATTCTCATGCCATGGTAGGAGTGGATTAAGATTTCGCCACAGGATTGGTTGTATAAAACCAGTGACTTTCGATCTTCGTATAGTTGGGAGTATGGATTGACCCAGGGTGTATGGTTTGTGGGCTTCCTCTCGGTGTTGGTTCGGGGTCTAGGTGTGTTTGTGCGTGGTATTGTTGTGGGGGTGGGTATCTTTGGTCGGTTTTGTGAGGGATTTGTGTGGGCGAATGCCCGTGGCGGGTTGTATATTGGCTGGGTGGTGTAGATGGGTGAAGGTTGATTGTATGTGGAAGTATTTTGGCTAAGATGGTCATATAGAGGGTTTTGGAATGTGGGGTTTTGGTATGCTTGGGGTTGGTATGTTTGGGGTTGGTATGTTTGGGGTTGGGGTTGGTATGTTTGGGTTTGGGGTTGGTATGTCAGGGCTCGATTCGTTTTGTGTTGTTGTCTGTCATGTGCCAGTCTTGCTCCGTCCTTCTTCTTATTCATCCCTCCATTGACTACGATTGTATTGCTTTGCTTATTTGCTTACCAGCGGCGAGTTCGTGATCTACATTTCTAAGTCCTTAACTTACAAAATCTCATTTTCACTACTTGAGAAAAATTTTGTCCAATAATGACGTCGACCTCTCGTGATTGGGGTCGCCGAGGATTACCTGGCTTGATGTTGTCATTTCACTTTCTTCCATGGGTGGTGGACCTTGGCGCTTGGATCTCCGCTCGTTGCATATTCCTAAAGGTTTCTATTGACTTTTTCTCGATTTCATTAGATAGAATCATCCGGGGCGTTGTCAAGTATTAAACTGAACACATGTCTACAAAGTCACGGGCCATAGCCCCCATTCGCCACTTCGGCGGATCTGGCTAGTATACGATCGAGCTTCTCGGTCAGCTCGCATGAACAATTTCATGATGATTGATTGATCTCTTCCCACTCCGCTAATTTGTCGTAATAGGATCTCAGTGTGCGAGGATTACTTTGGTCAAGCAGTCAAGCTTTGGTACCTTGTATCAGCAGGCGATTCGGCGTCGGGATCGTGCGTAAATCCTCGTATTCGATCCTGCGTGACCACTTGTCATCGAAGGTTCTTAAAAGCTTTCTTGAGTCGTGAATTTCTCTGTACGTTTTCATCTATCTGACTCTTGTCCTCTTCTCAGTCTCTTCATATCTAGCAAACTCGGGAGGTATAGATGCAGGTGTGAGATGTAGTGCAGTCGCATATCTGGTGATCCGTATTGTTTATTATGGTATGTCATCGGTCTTTGGTTGAGTAGGTTGGTTGTTTTGGCGGGTAAGGTGGCTTGTATTATTTGAAATTTGAGGTATGTGCGGGTTAAGGTCGTTTAAGATGCGTGGGTTATGAGGAGGTGTGTTGTTGTGTTGTGGCTTTGAAATTTGTGGGTTATGAGGGCGTGTTGTTGTATTGTGGATTGGGAGGTTGTGGGTTATCTTTGGGTGTTGGGGATGGCGTCGAAAGGGCGGTGAATTAGGAAGCGTGGGTAGTTGTGTATTGAGGCTTATAGATAGCTTAGTAATTTCGAGTCTATCCATTTACCTGTGCATGTGCCCGTTTGTTGCGATGCCAGCAAGGTATTAGCCGGAATATGGAGCATTTCCACTACGATGTCTCTGGTTCATCGTTGAATGGCGATGAGTCCCAAGCCATCTGTTCGTTTGCCACGAATCATTCATTTTGTTGCTCGTGCTTTGGATGCAGTGAAATATGGGTGCTCGGCCGGTGCTTGCACACAAATCGGTACGAGGAGTAAGAAGTCCTTTAGTTCAAAACATGTGTCGATATTAAGCGAATAGCGAGAACATATGGGCATATAATGAAGCTTGACAAATAAAGTAGATTAAAGCGCGTCTAATATGCGAGGGCCTCTGTCATGCGAGGTAGGCCTAAGCGTCATAAATGCAAAGTCACGTTAGATGTACCCGAGCCGTTGTATTGGAATGCCTTTATTGGAAATAAAGCTAATTGAAATGACATTTTATAAGAAAACAATGGAAATCTAAATAAGCGTATCGTTCTTTGTGATAGTGAAGCTTAGGTCTTCTTTGGTATAGCCTACTGTTCCAAGTATTATCTTGCATCGTGCATTAGGGCCCAGCGTATGCAGGGTGATGACCCTCTCCGAGTTGATTATTCTTCGTTCCATTGCTTGTGTCCGTGTCGCCGAAACCTTGCTCTCCTCTTGGGAATTTGTAGGTTGTGTTGATGTGATCCTCTTGCGGCCGTATACGATGCTCGGTGTGTGCCTGCTTGTTCATCTCCGATGTCTATTTTGTTAATGTCGTCCCATTCTTTCAAAATTTGTCTAGCTCGAGCCTGATAAAGTCTGGTCGAAATGTAACTTCGAAACTCCCGTGTCCGTCGGAGTGGGATTATACATTCTTGGCGAATTGTCGGAGTGTGCGTAGGGAGCGTATGGTTGCGAACCTTTTAGACGATAAGCTCGATATAGTACAATTCTTTACCACGTCTGAAGGCTCGTTTTGTGAGGAGTAAAGGATATTTCCATTGGATCGATCACGGGTGCGGGATGTCAAAGCTTGCACGATCTTTGATCTTGGCCGGTGACACAAACCGTTCGTTCTATCATAGAACATCGATCTTGTAGGATCTTATTGAAACAAGCGTCTGTCATATTTGACCGTTGGTAAAATGCTCCATGGCCAGCGTTTGTAGATAAGATTGCAACGCGAAGAAGTTTATACGTCTCTTTTGCATTTCCCAAGGCTCGGAATATTTACGCGAAATCATAGGAACGAAAGTGGGTTGTATCGTCAATTCCCTCGAAAAGTGATCAGCCCTGGAACATATGCAAGTACTTATCTTGCCGTACTCGGAGGAAAAATCAAGGTGCCAAGTAGGCGGCGATGAATGCAATAGGGCGCTGTTTTGCCAATGGCGTAGAGTGCATGAAATTACATTTTGCATGTCTTGTAAGCGTTATTATGTCCATACCTCTCGTAAAGATAGTCAAGAGACACCGGTTGTTCTCGAAACAGCATAACTCATTAGTATTCTTAAGACCCGTATGGCGGAGAATTTCTTCCTGATTGGTTGTTGGGAATAATCATCTTCTACCTTAGTAAACTAAATTGGTGAAATAATGCACTTCTTCCGATGTAGGAGTTATCTCAAAATCCTTGAATTTGAAAATGACTCGATGTGGATCCCAAAATTGGATTAAAGCTCGGATCGAATGCGGATCTGGCGAAATACCAAATAGTGAGATGAGACACTGACTTCCTAATCATCGTCATTACGATGTGTGAAATCCTCCACCGTACTCTTAGCTTATTAGGAACTCGTAACCATTCTTATATGATCCGTATTACAAATCTTTGAAAAACAATAATAATAAACTTACATTTCCAATTTTGGGTATGTCTTTTGGCTTGGATAAATCTATCATGGTATGCAACACATAATATCTTTGGTTGGTCGTTGGGTTGAAACCCAGTGACAAGTTTAGTGTCTTCCTAATAGTGGTGTCGATACGAGGGCCGACCCACAAGGTAAATCGTCGTGCCTTAAAATAAAGGTGGTATAGCTACATCTTAAGTTTGCTAAGATTTGGCTTACTAGGCCTTGAGTTCGGCGGACTACTCGAGTGAGAAGGCTCTGCGACCACGGTTGGACCAGTTCTCGCGCAAAATACCAACTCTCTTAAATTTGGGTATTTGAAAGAAATTTGCAGTGCATAAGCACACCGCGTGTTGTGTGTGATAGTGTGAATTTTCCATAAGGAGGAAGTATGGCGGAATGCGGTTTAAGGAAAGCGGTAACAAATAGCAGTTAAAACAATATGCGGATATTCATATATAAAGCAAAAATAGTTTAGGCAAAATATGAAGCAGATAAGTGTGAAACACAAAATAAGCAAATTAGTAAGTTAAGCAAATAAATAATAATAAAAAAAACAAATAAATGAATAAAGAAAAGGAAAAAAAAGAAGCACAATAATTAACCTATGTTTGTTATGGTTAAGAACACATCTATCCCAGTAGTCGTAATGTATCACTTTTAGATTTTGAACTCTACGAGCTTAAATGCGCGTGAATGGTTATCCTCACAAAAATGTAAAAAAAAAAAAAAAAAAATGTTTAAGGAGTCGCCACACAATTAATTGGGTGAATTAGGACACTAAATACTAAGCGATTAAAGTCAGCATTAACTCCATTTAATGGTCTGTAAAACTAAATAAGATTCTGAGTAAGGGTTCTTTATTATCCCAAAGGGAAGGTGTAAGGCACCCTAAAAGATCCGCTAACTTGCGGTTGTCCGTTCAAACATAGGTTAATTTATTTGGCCAAGGGATGTATATTTTAGAAAATATTATTTAAGCAAAAGGGATGTAGTAAGCATTTAAAGAAAATATATATCTTGATAACTAAAGGGTATTATAAGGCT
The DNA here is from genome assembly GCA_029844215.1 of Przewalskia tangutica. NCBI lineage: Eukaryota > Viridiplantae > Streptophyta > Magnoliopsida > Solanales > Solanaceae > Przewalskia > Przewalskia tangutica. The sequence goes on along the minus strand of JAQGDG010000610.1, from coordinate 18,678 downwards.
CACAAAAATATATACAAAGTTGATTATACATTTATAGGACATGAAATTATTTTACTTAGAAAGTAAGAAAATGATGAAATACTCTGATAATATGTGTAAGAGTTAAAACCATATATAAAGTTAATTATGAAATTATTTTTATATACGTGTCTGTGAACATTACTTTTTATGAAGAGTTTAGGAGCAAGTTTAATCTTAAGAATTAGATGTGGAGGAATATATTAACTACATGACTAAAGCATAGCTAGGATTAATTATTAGATTTAGATTTATCGATGAACCTAGAATAAATAAAGGATGGCTTTATCTTTAAAACTATACTTAGATGTATTCAAAGCCTAGCGAGTTGATTTTCCTATTAATTACAAATATGACAATAATAAATGAGCAGATAAATAACACGTAAATAAACAAGGGAGGAATGAGATTAGAATTGTTGTAATGTCTAGAAGCGGATGGCGACACCATCTATTCTTATAGTTTGTTTGAAAACCTGCGACAGGCGTGGCGGCGTCGGAAATCTGATGAGTCGTCTGAGACTCTTGATTTAACTCTCAATGCATATCGGATAAAATAAGAAAGAAAGGAAAAGGAGTAAGTATTCCAAGTTCAGCGATAAGGCAAGTCAACGACACGTATGCAAAATTTTAATTATTATTGGTTCCTTTTTATCATACGACTGAAATCAACTTAACAAAAGATGCGCGTTTTATATAAGAAGACCAATCTTACGTATTTATGAAGAAAAAAAAAAACAGTTCACTATGAAACAGTCCCAGACGTCTTATTGCGTGCTCGAGGCCCGAACACATAACAAAGCCGAGAAAGCGGTCGAAATGTCTATTACATGAAGCAAGCGTCACGCATCTGACAAACGAGAAACCAATCGAGAAAGAGATGGCCTATGATAATATCGAAGAAAGAAAAATGGATCATTCGGATGCGAATGCACCCAATTTAATCTGAGTCTGGTATACACTTGGATAGCTATGAGGGTGATATCATCTGACATTGAGTATACATGAGCATATTTGAGAATATCACGAAGATCGTATTTTGATATACATCGATGTATCTGCGATCCATATACCACTATGTACTTCTATTATGTTATCACAAGCTCGGTCCAAATGGAAGGTGAAAGCAAAGGCGGGTATAGGTGATGCGGAACACAATTAAAGGAAGGAACACTTTCGTATGTTCTTTTGTTAATCAAACAAGCGACACTTTCGACTAAATAAGGTATTCTTAGGACGGACTACATATTTACGCAAATGACTCGAATAAATAACACAAGCGAGTAAATAGAATAAGCCTGACAACAAGCGGATTTAGACACGGAAGGGACTACGAACTCGTAATATAGATCATACATGTAGTAAGGCCCGGGGATATCGTGTATTTCATCTCGGTTATGGCGATTTGAACAAAGAGTGGTAACAAATTAAAGCGGGGAGGGTTAATACGAAGGGGTAGAAATGGTGATCTTGAGGGCGATGAATTTGGAACAAAAATATAGAAACTAATGATAGATATGACATTGAATCCCAGAAAGCGTTATTGATTTTAACGGACATGTTGTTTCTTGAATGACTATCGGTTTGCAAGTTTAAGCGATGACAGTCATGACTCAAAAGTATTTGTAAGTTAATTATGGGGACTTTCACCAAAGCGGTAGGGTCGGTGTAAGTGGCTTCGATGAGGTATTAGACAAATAAAGATGATGAACAACGATCGGGAGACTATTTCAATATCACGATTAATCAAGAGTATGGCGTAAGACATTTTATTTCATCGTTAAGCACAATTCCACTTTACATTGATTCTTTTACAACTCTGCTGTCTGGCGTTAACTAACTTAAATGATGAAGCAGTACAACATATCTTATGGTAGATATCAGTTAGTATAGTTAGCTTAGGAGTAAGGTACCTTACCATTTTAAGGGAGGAGAACATGGGGTTTTATTTTTTAAAATTAAAATGTTAGTTACTTTATCGGGATGATATACGATATTATAAATCGTGCATCCTTGGTCTTAGTAACGATTTGATTGGAGGTCGGTCTTAAGTTATTAAGATCTGATAGTGATATTTTTAGAAAGCGAGTAAAAGATTGAATTTTTTTTCTTTAATGTAGCCAATGAGATGTATATATATAAACACATAATCACTTTTCTAAAACATGGTTGTTATCACATAATCTCTTACGGTATTTGAAGTAAGTAAGAGGTTTGAACACTTTGAATATAGACACGTAAATATATACATATAGACCACCTAATCCTTTTGACTTTTGGTCGTTTGTTATTTCAGGGAATGCGTCGGCTTAAAGGCTTTAGGATTAGACCTGTAATCCACTTTTACTTCCGCTAACTATTTGTTAGGAGAAGTATTCATTTAGGGAGCGAGTTATAAGAAGTAGCGTATGTGGTGAGTCTTGGCTCTAACAGTTCATGCCTGATTAATGCCGATCTTGCATTAACATATCAAACACTCTTATTTGACTAATCATGGAAGATAATGAAATTTTAAATAAACAAAGGCCATTGAGGTTTGTCGTGGTCCAAGCGAGTGCATGCGAGTTTAGACTTACATGATGGCAAAGACTTGTAACATATACAATTAATGGACCGAATCTCAGATTAACATTTTTTGCTAACCAGTGCCCTCCCCAAAATTAATCTTGCTGGTTCCTACTAAATACTCGATCGTATGCTAACATATTCAAGCAGAAAATGCTCGTCAAATGTTTTCAAATTAACTCGAAGCGAACCATCTCGTACCAAACCACGTTCGAAGCGTACTATATAAGAATCGAAACAAAATTGAAGAAAGGGGCAGTTTTACCCTTGGTGTGTGGTGAATGCGAGGCGACGACAAGCGTTCGGGAATCGTCGAAGGAAAGCTCACAAGAAGCGTTTTTCAGAACACATAAGCGAAAATGAAGGAGAGGTTCTAGGTTGATCTTATGAGTATTCTTGATGATTGATGGTGATCGATGGTGAATGAGCGATCGATTGATGGATGCCTTTGCATGTTCAAGGCGTTGGTATTTATAGCCTCACTGTTTGAAGCGATCTTATGGTAAGTCTAGGGCGGTTTTAGGGATGATTTGTATTGATTTTGGTGATTGTCTACCAAAATAGGTCTGATTTTCGACCATTCTAAGGGTGATTCGCGGATGATTTGAAGGATTTTGGTGTGATTTTAGGTGTTATATGGTAGGTTTGATTTAGAAGTTTCGGTTATGGCAAGTTACCATTTAGGGCGATTTTGATATTATTCTTTGTTGGAATGATTTGGTTATGCCAGATTTTCCCTCCTGAAAATCTGGCGAGATCAGTGGGTAGAGGGAAAGGGTGCATGCGGCGGTTGAGAAGGTGGCGTGATTAGGGTTCGTTTAGGTTTTTTTACGAAGGGAGTCGGCGAAGAAGGTTACGTTTTTTCTAAAGTGGTACATCGAGGGTAAGTTAAAGGTTAAAGGAAATGGGCTTGTGGGTGTGAGCGGTTGGCTGCGGGTTCGGGCCAGTTCTTTGGGTAAGGGTAGTTTTGGACGAACAAAAGGGGGGCTAGGGGGGGATTAGTATTAGATTTATGTATTAGGTGTATTAGTTTAGGTGTATTATTTAATTAATGGTAGATAAGTGAAATCTAAATTGTGATTAAATTAATTAGGTGTTTTATTAGTCTAAGCTATTATTATAATAATAAATGCGGGCATGCTAATTAATTAGTGCTTAATATTTATCTTTGCGAGACTAGTAAATGCATGTATTAGTTTTAAAATGATTTTAAAATTACGAATGATTATGAAATTCTCTTGCGTATTAATAAATGCAACTATGCTACTTGACACGGCGTTAATGTTAAATTATTTATTTTATGTATTTATTATTAATTAAAATTACGGCGGGGCTTGAAATTAGTTAATCTGGTAGCGGGACTCTAAGTGCTTAATACTCTACGTGAAAATGCGAAGTTATTATTAAATTGTTTATTTATGCTGTATTTATGTTTTATTCTGCATTTTATTATTTCAAAATTGTTTTAAAATTAGTGTAATTTTAGTTAATGTAGGCCAGGAGGGTCAAAATTGAGTGTCGACAATAGTTATGTGTGAGTGATCATTTTGGGGATGTCGTCCCTTACTTGCATGCTTATTTACTTATTGCTTGAAATGGTTTTATAAAATGATGAAATGTGATTTCATTCTGATATTTTCGATTTCACATACTTGGTACTGTTATGTGACCTCCTTGGAATTGCGTTCATCTGCGAGTAAGTACATCGGTTGTGGATCTGCTCATAGGATCACGATTCAGCGTATTAGGAGCTCCGTTTCTCGAGCTTATCTTTTGGTATGTTTCCACTGAGTTGTAGGTTCTTGTACATTCGGGGTATGGCGGGGCCTGTCCGTCATAGTTGTTATTACTCTCTTAAGTGCAGCAATCTTTGTTGTGGGCGGGGTTTGTAAAGGATTATAGCTGTTCGGTTATGTATATATACGTGGCGGCCGTTTTGGTTGCCTATTTTCTTATGATGTATCTTGTTTCTGTTTAAGTTTTATTTATTGATTTTCTCGATGTTGTATCACTTTAGGGTGCCGGGTAAGGCACGATCGCGAACCAGTCGGGTCGTGACAAAAGTGGTATCGAGCGATTAATCCTCGGAAAGTGTCTACGAACCGTATCTAGTAGAGTCTTGATTATCGTGTTGTGCGCCACTTATGTCGAGAGGCTATGGGATATCTAAGTTGGTTTCTATTTCTTCTCGCTACGAGATCGTGCCTTAGAGGTGTGTTGTAAGATTGGACTCCTTAGCGTATTTTTACGCGATTATGCCTCGCGTAAGGCAACGAGCCCGAAGGGCAAAGCGGCGAAGGCTGGCGAGAACACGAAATCTGAGCGCGAGCGGTCATTACGAATAGTGCCGGATGGCGAGTTTTGTAGCGCGCCCGGCCCAGCGAGTTTCGAAACGCGGCGGTGGCTACGAGACCACGGTACCTAAGCCTCAGTCCGCGGCTGGAAGCGGAGAGATGGAGTTACAAGAGATGGCGATTCTTGGCGAGATCGTGGCGAACACGAGATAAGGCTGAATCACGGCCAGTTCAGTTCGGTAGCCCGTAGTTCACGGTCCGGATAGTTTGAGGCTCACGAGATTTTACGAGTTGTAGCGCTTGATTTCTGGTGAGGCACGAGGATGATCCGCGAGGAGTTCATCCGTCGATTCTGAGAAGGATCGTCACGAGTGATCGAGCGGAGGCCGAGTCGTGATTTCGGTTCGCGTCGGCTGCGTGATACGCGATCGGTAGTTTGGTCGTGGGAGCTGTCGGGGAGCATGCGCCCCGTTTATTTAGGGCGAGTTCTGGAGGCATTTCTCACCATTTCTTGCCTCGCGGATGAGAAGGGCGCGGTAAGCGAGTTTACGATCTTTGAGGCGGGGAGGGCGCGATTAAAGTCTGGCGTAGAAGTTCGACTTCGTTGGCTCGATATGTCCCTGCGTTAGTAGCTAATATGGAGGACATAGTGCAGCTACGTCCGGGGAAGCTTGATGACTACTTGGCGAGTCTTGTTGGTGTATCGGCTTGGTAGGGCATGGACGTTGCCAGCATGCGAGCTCATGCGCTGGGGTGTGAGGCACGGAGGCGGCGGATTGACGATACGGCGAGAAGAAGGCGGGGCGCGGTCGCTGGTGACTTCAGGCGGACCTCCGCTGGCCAGACTAGTTCTGCCCGTCGCCCGGTCAGTGGTCTGATCTTGGGGCCTCGGGTATTGGGAAGCGGTCGAGGCTCGAGGTTCCGAGTTTTCGGGGAGTTGGGGTGCTGGCGAGATGAAGCCACCGACCTAAGTGTAGCAGTGGTAAACCCGTTCGGGAGAGTGTCGAAGGACTTGTTTTACATGTGACCAGGCGAGGCCATTTTGCGAAAATTGTCCCTGCAGTAAGCGCGGATGTTGAGACTCGGCGCCGGGATGCATTGCGGAGTTAACCGCGCCCGATAGCGAGCGGGGTGTTAAATATCTGCGCGAGGCGGGCGAAATGCGTGGTGGAAGTTCGATTCAGCGGTCCTTGAAATCGCCTATCCTTTTGATACTCGGTATATCCCCGACCCTCTGAGAGACTAGTATGCGTTTGTGATAAGATGAGTATATTTTAACCGTTATGTCTGATGGCGTTATGTTGTTGTGATTAGAAAACATGGTTAGTTATAAGAGGGTAGTTGAGCTAAGAAGACATTGAGTTTCGTGACTTGATTAGTGAGATTATTCGGATCGGGAACAAGAGCTTGGCCTTGATAAATGGGTGGGTTGAGGCAAAGTTGCGTGTCAACACGCGTCGGTTTGGGGTAGGGTCATTTGTGGTGATCGCTTTGTGATAGGGTCGCGAGGTGCTAGGCCAGTTTGGAGTAACCATCGTGCGGGTTCGTGGATGTGTTCGACCCGAGTCCCGGATCGTGAAGGCGGAGATAGGCCTTAGAGTAAATTGAAGCTAGTGGGGTGTGGTAAGATTAGAAATGATTTCCTCGTTGGCATGGATTTGAGTTTTGCGTACGTTATTTACGGCCGTTGGTGGCATGATCGGTTTTTGTAAGTATAGTAGTAGAGACTATCTGGCGCCACGTTTGATTCGAGGCTTAGAAGGAACATTCGGGACGAATGTTTCTAAGGAAGAATGTTATACCCGTAGTTCAGGAGTATATATGTGAGGATATGCGTGCGAGAATACGTGAAATTTTGGAAAGAAAGAAAGATGTGATTTTTGGCGGAAAAGTTTAGGTTTTGTGAAGAAAAGGTTCGTTAATGGGAATTGGATTCCCGGTTTGGTATTCGGGCTTCTTGGATTATTTTAGAATTATGAGATTTTATTTTCGGAAATGGTCACGTGGGGCCGCGGGAGAAATTCTGGTTTTGTGGGGCACATTTGTTTTTGATATTTTGGTATTTTGGATATTTTGGAAGAGCGAAATATTTTGGGCGAATCGGGGCGACGTGTCACCCCGTATGTAGCACTGTTAGTGAAATTGGTGAATGAGTGGCTAAGCAGCTGTCCGCTGGCGAAATGGCGTACATGGCATAGTTTCGTTTGGCCATGTGGTGTGGTGGGACCCACACATGGCCCGATCTTGACCTACACTTACGCTTGATCTTGGCCGCGAATCCTGCATATAAACCCCTTAAGTTGAAGTAGTGCATCCGCCAGAAAACTTTCAGGCAAAATATTTCCCTCACTTTGTAGTGCTTTTAGTCCCTCCCCACGTGTGCAGGAATACTTGGTGTATTATTGTATAATCCCAAATACCTTGGCCTAAGTATCCTAGTAGTATTCCAAAGTTATTTGATACTAGGAGCAGGAAATCTACTTTATTCGATAGTCATGAAAACGAAACCACAGAAAAATCTTCTAAGCTTGGTGGAAGTATTTAGAGAAGTTGTTTAGAAACTTCTAAGGGTCGCTTGGAGGCGGGTTGGGCGTAAGGAATTGGAGCTAAGCGTTGCTCGGGATCGACTTATAAGCTTGGATAATTTTGGGCTTATCGAGGTAAATAATCTTGTCCTATTGTAATTGGAAATTACATGTTGTAGTAATATATAGTTGAGTATACTATATATAGAATGAGTATTGAAAAGAATTAGGCGTATTTACATAGAAATTTGTATTCTGATGGTATTTGTATTATTGTGGAGTAGAATTGAACACGTCAGGTTGGGCAATGTAATCCGCAGGAGTTGTTGGCACAGTAGCGGGCCTGGATAGGGGAGGAGATTTAAGTGATTGCGGGGAGGTCTTTGCGAATTTTACGTAGAATAAGGAATCTTGTGTTTAGAATATTCTCTGAAGAGGCTAGAAGTTGATATATATATTGTGGTTGTTATAGGTGGATCTTCTGCGCGCATACTTGAAACACGCACGCTTTGTGGTTTAAGCTAAAGGTATGTGATTCTTCACATACTCTTGAGCATGATTGTTTGTGAACTATATAGTCACGGTGAAGCGTGCGTGTGTGAAATGAATTTTGTTTGTTTAAAACATAAAGTGTTATAATGGCTTTATGGTAAGTTAGTTATAACGACTTTATGAAGATAAAAGAAAGATTTGGTTTGTGATAAAGCGACTTGATTTTGAAAGTTAAGGGACTTGATCTTGAAGATAAGAGACTTGACTTATAACGACTTGTTTTGGAAAAGGAGAAATGCTTGATTTAAGTATAAGTTACTTGTTTTGAAAAGAATAAGTTAATTGGAGTTTTAAAGAGTATACTTGATGTTGTTCTAAAAGAAAAAGCTAACTTGGTTTTAAAAAGTATAGAAGTCACGTGATTTTAAAAGCCTTGCAAAGATTTTCTGAAGGTGAAGTAATTCGGTTTTAAAAGTAAGCGTGTTTTCTTTATATACTACTGATATTAGCATTGTGTGGCTTTTACGTAACAAGGGTCTTTTGAAAGAATGAAAGTATGTAGTACTTTGGGTTTGAAAACCGGATTGTTGATTAAAATGAATGTATGTTGAACTTACATCTGACTTGTTGTGATGCGCCTTTGGTGTGCAAGTGTTTTGTTGATATCTTTGCCGTGACTCTCACCGGGAGGGCGGCTATATCCGGAGTCGATTGATTGGACATCACGCCCGGCGTTGGTGGTCGCTTTGGTATCGTCAACACTTTGAGTATTGGTAGTTGTTTTACATCTTCAGCCGTGACTGCTGCAGGGCGTAGGCTATCAGATTGATTTCCTTTGGACATCTTGTGCCGATGGATGTTCCACGGGCATGCGTCCGGTTAGGATGGTTTTCATGGCCAGCGTGACTTCGAGGTATTGATCTTTGGGCATCTGCGATCGTTGTGAAGTTCGATTATTAGTCCGTTGGATCGCTAATCCGTATGAAGCACTGCTGCCGCGTGATGACATGGCGATCCACCGGGCTTGATTTATGCGTGTGATTGAGCGCACACTTTAGATGCCCGTTAAGGTCATTTTCGTGTACCGGTAGCCTGCCTGGTAGATAGCTTAAGATACCTCGGTCATATCTTGTGAGATGGTAGGCTGGTATCACGTTAGGCTTAGATCGCTGTATACGGCGATTCGTGGCTAGCTTTTGGGTAGTGGTTGAAACGGAAGTGCCTTGCCGTGATAGGATATGAGCTAGCTTTGGGTGGTAGTTGGCTATTCTACTTGGCCCGGTCGGTTTGATAGCCTTGCGGCGGGATCTGAGTGTTCGAGTTCACATACTAGGTGTTGTTTCTACGTGTCATGCTGCTGTGCGTGATGAGAATGAAGTTCGCGAGGCGTGATTGATATTATGGCGTGAGACCCGTGAATTATGTGTGAGTGATCATTTTTGGGGATGTGCGTCCACCGCCAGCCTCATAGCCATTTACTTATTGCAGAAATGGTTTTATAAAATGATGAAATGTGATTTCATTCAGTATTTTCGATTTCCACATGCACCATAGTACTGTTATCACTTGACCTCGCCCGAGGCTGCGTTACATCTTACGCCAGTAGAGAAGATACATCGATTGTGGATCCTCGCTCCATAGGATCATGATTCGGCGTATTGGAAGCTCACTTGCCGTTTCTCAGGAGGCTTATCTTTTGGTATGTTTCCACTGAGTTGTAGGTTCTTGTACATTCGAAAGTATGGCGGACACACTGTCAAAGTCGTAGTTGTATTAAATACGCTCTTAGAAGTTCTGCATGCCAGTAGTCTTGTTGCCCATTGGGAAATGGGGTTTGTAAAGGATTATGGCCCCATTCGGTTATGTATATATACATGAAGCGACCGTTTTGGTTGGCCTATTTTCTTATGATGTATCTTGTTTCTGTTTGGAAAGTTTTATTTCAGCTTCGAATTTTCTCACGATGTTGTATCCACAGGGTGCAGGGGTAAGGCACCGATCTGGCGTTCAGAGGTCGGAGTCGTGACAATAATCTGGCTACCTCTATCTTGCTCTACAAGTTGGGAGGAGACCTATAAGCCCTCCCATGGAGTCTACATAAATATCTTCTAATTTTGCCCCATTTCACAAAATCCACGCCTCGGCGCTTGTGCCAACTCAACTGGCTAATTTCCGGGCTTTTCCGGTGCAGCATGGCCTAAAATCGGCCTTTGTACTGCGACCTGTACTGTCTCTTACATCAGCTGATCTTATACGTCTATAACTTTCTACTCAGATGTCCTATCTGACAGGCGGTTTATTACTGCGTTGGAAACTAGACTCAATGAACTTCATACTAGGCTTTTGAAACACCTAAAAACGCCTAATTTACTAGAGATAAATACCGCTCCAAAGTTGACTAAAAATCTGCCCAAAATATTACATCAACTTATCTTTCCAATTCAATTCTTATATCGCTTTCAAATGCGTTCTCAATACATGACAGCTTTGGACTTCACGGAAATTTATAACATTTTCTCTCGCCAGAAACATTAGTCCCGGAATGTTCTTTGAATCAATCTAATTAGATAAGCGACATAGTTTCCTTTTACTACACCGCCGTACAAAATATGCCACCGGCCCACATGTGCAAACTTATACTAAAGCGTCGACTTGAACCCCTGTTTTAAGCGTCGGTTATACACGCATGGCTTTTACTATACGACTTTGGAGCTTGCTAATAATCTTTCTGAAGTAAGCTTCACCTTATCCATGACCACATTTGAATCAAGTCGAGGATAATTATACGAACCTACGCTCACGTTGGAACGACCCGATTAAAGGCGATTCTACTGCTTCTTTTCATACAAAGCCTCATACAGGGCCATCTGAATCTTGGAATGGTAGTTTTTTTTCTTTGCTCATAAACTCAACAATAGGCAAATAATTCTTCCAACTAACTCTGAAATCAACAACACCGTGCCAGGCCATGACTATGACCTCCAGTGGATAGTACTGTATCATGCGCGCGCGTCGATGCAGGGTGAAATGCCACCTTTGTTTGAGACTCTTTGTGTCCTAATACATGCTGGAGAAACCTCGGGAGTTAGCGTAAATGATCTCAATCACATGCATTGCACATCATAATGTGGAACTTCAAAGTGCGAGTCTCACAATCTTGCCACCGCTACTTATAATCTAGCATAATCCTCGGTAGGAGTAAGTGGTCTAACTTAGGAAGAAAATGGACTGATTGCAAGTCGTCGGCACATTGTTTACTATAACTCTCGGGAGTCGCACTTCCTCTGGTATGATGCAACCACTGTAACAAAATCCGTATTAAATCACCTCCCATTTCTAAGTCGGGATCTCGATCGCTTCAGTAGTATCACCGGCAGGCTACGGTGTTCAGCAACCTTGACTGCTACTAATTCGGACACTAAGCGTGAGCCTGTTCACTGCGTTCATCCTTCGGCGTGCGCGTCTTACGATACATATATCGAGGTCACGTCACGGCAGTCGGCCAGCGAACAAATCGAAGCAATAAGCGCTGCGTGCCTCCTAAAACCTGCTGATAAGTCTGTGACGTGCGGCAAGCTATCCTGCGTATCCGGCGCCCTGTCTGGTGCTACCCATACGATGGGTCATTCTCATGGCGGAAGCGGTATCTCGATTTCACCACTAGAGCTGGATCGCTTATAATGTACGCCTCTTCACCTCACAACGACGGAAGGCTTCGGCGATCTCTAGGATCTAAACTCCGTTAACCTTGAAACAAATAATTGAACCCCATAAACATTGGTGGCTAATGAATCTCCACGGACCACGTTACGCATATATGCGGCTGCCCGTCTAACAAACTACCCGTAGATCCACGACCCAGGCAAAGCGTAGCATGGCGGCTTAAACAACCAAGGTGGTATAGGAGATCGATATCCACAATCCTTGAGTAACTCTAACCACGAGTCTCTGCTCGCAAATTAATTGCCTCTTTACGTGCGAAGATTATCGGGAGGCTCCTTGTGAGTACTTGCGCCAAATATCCACAGCAAAACCTGCATATAAGTAATGCGCTGAATGCTTGAAGCCACGATTAAGCTGCTGTCGACTCTGTCGTGGTAGCAGTAATTACACTTTCAATGCTCCCATGTAACCATACAGGGAATCATAGGCTCCCCAACTTATGCGTGTTTGCGTCGGCTGACGCTATCCCAACGTCAAAGTGTTACAATAATAACCTAACCTACAGTCTCTCGAGTTAATTTAGAAGCGTACAATTAGAGTGGTGACATCTTCCGATAGCGGGAAGTGCTTTATCATACTTACTGCACGAAATATTGGGCCTGCTGTTGCACCCCATTAGTTCTAGGGTATGCTTAATAGTGAGAGGAGCGTCACGTATGAATCGACATTAAAGATTGGAAAGGAAGAAGATTTGATTTTAGAATGAGAAAATTTTCAGTTTTATGAAGGAAAAAGGTTACGTAAATGGGAATTGGATTCCCAGTTTGGTATTTAGACTTCTTGGAATATTAGAAATTATGGAGATTTTATTTTGAGTTTAGTCACGTTAGGCCCCACCCAGGAAAATTTATAGTTTTGTGGGGCCAGGCATTGTTTTTGGGATTTTGGCCATTATGGATATTTTGGAAGATGAAATATTTTGGAGCCCGAATAGGAGAGCGACCGCATTTCACCTTGGGTGGCTTGTAGGCCGTTTTTGTGTGCCCGTGGCCGCCCATGGCGAAATGTGGTGAAGACAGATGTGACGGCTTGTATGCCCAAGATTTTTGTTAGACAGTATGTGGATGAGTGGGACCACGCTTTGTCGTCCCAATCTCCTACCACACGTTTGCTTTGATCCTAACCACTTGATTTCCCTATAAATACCCTTGTTGCCAATAGCCTTCTCCATCGCAGCCAGATTAATTTTCAAGACTTGAAAATTATTACTCTCACTTTCCTTGAGCATTGGACATAGCCCTTCCCTTGAAGCAAGGTTGTCCAAAATCCTTAAACTTTTAAGTGTTAACTTTGCCTTAGGTGTTAGGAAGATTGTAGAACAAGTGTTAGAAAAGATTTCACCACAGCCTTGAAAGTTTGCCTTGGCGAGCACCAGGTTTGAGCCTAAAAAGGTGTTCTTCACTTTTTGGAGTTGGATCTTGAAGAGGAGTTGGTTAGGAGGCTAGCAAGGTTGCTTGGAGGCGGAGTTGGGCGCGTGGGTTTGGAGGCTAAACTTGCTAGGAGGCGACTTTACAAGCTCTTCTGGATATTTTTGGGCTTATCGAGGTAATGCGATCTTTAATCACCTATTGTAATTGGAGATTACATATTGTAGTAGTTAATATAATTGAGTATTTGATATGTGGAAGGAATATTGAAAAGGAAATGGGTGTTATTGTATATTGTGGAAGCAGAATTTTACGTCGGTTAGGCGTGTAATCGGCTTTGAGTTGTTGTATTAGCTTGCGCCTTAAATGTGGCGTATTGGTTATTGATATCGGGGCGCTTGAAAAGGTGGAAGTACATGAATTACACGGGGAAGTGTTGCTTAGTGAATTTTAAAGTAGAATAAGGAACATTATACTTAGAAATATTCTCGAAAGGAACCTAGATGTTGATAGATGTGTTGCAGCGGATGTATTAGTGGATATTACTCACATGGCGGCATACTCGACTTGGCTTGTGGATTAAAGGTGCGAAGAATGCTTGATTCTTCATATTCTCTTAGGCGTGATTATTTGTGAAATATATAGTGCGGTATGAGGCCTTGCGTGTGTTAAAAGTTTGATTTCCTTTTTGTGTCGCCCGACTTGATTAAAAAGTTAAGTGACTTGATATGAAATGTTAAGGACTTGAATTGTGTTAAAAAAGTTGTAGAAACCTCGTTACGTGAGTAATGTGGTACTTGGTCTCACAAAGAATAAAAAGTTATCTTGATTTGGAAATGTGAGTAGTTGTCCTTGGATTTGGTTTTAAAATGTAAAGTGTTATAATAGCTTTATGGGAAGCTAGTTATAGCTTGACTTTATGAACTTGAAAGAATGGTTTTGGATTTAAAGCGGTAACTTAATATTTTTAAGAAGTTATGAGGCTTAAAGCTAGCTATTTTGAAAAAGTATATTGTTACTTGACTTTAAAGGAGAAGTGTTTTTGTTTTAAAATGAAGGCATGAGTATTGTCTTATGAGTTGGTTTTAAAGAGGCATGGTTTTGTCTTGGATTTTATTTAAAGGAAAGTATGGGCGTTGTTTTGGTTTACTTAAAATGATAGTTACTCTATTTTTGATACTCACGAGTATTAGTATGATGTGACTTTTGTGATGAAAGAAATGGATCTTTTTAAGGAGTTAAAATCGTAGTAGTATTTTGAGGTTAAACTCAATTGTTGACATAAAATGAAAGTACCTTGCAGATGTGAGTAACTATGTTTGCTTATGATAAGCCTTGTTGTGCTGAAGTGTTGTATCAACTAATGTTACCGCGTCTACGCGATGGAGGGCGGTCGAGTTATTTGTGATCATTTTGGGCATCTTGACTTCGATGGATGGTCGCGCAATTATCGCGGCCGTGATGAGGATTCGTTTCCACAGTGGTGATAGTGTTATTCCCGTGGACTCTAGCTCTCAGCGAGGTTTCTTAATCTTGTTGAGCCCAGTTACGGTAGCTAAGCCGTGCTGCATCGATTACGTTCTTGATGCGGTAGTTACGGTAGATTGGCTTCGTACTTGCGTGGTAAGTTCTTTATAGTGTCATTCCACGGACTAGTTCACGAAGTTTACCGTGATCACGAGGAGGATGCGGTGGATTTAGCCTTGCGATACTTGCCGGTGAGCGCCGTGATGCGAGTGAATCTGGTAAGTAACCAGTACTTGCCGGTAAACCGTGGCGCGGAGTGGAATGAGGTTGAGTAGCGCAGGCGGATCGGTATTAGTTGGCTTCGTACCGCACCTGAAGTCGGATCGCGCTGACGCGGTGATTCCCCCAGTAGCTATGCCTTAATGTTGCGATCGATTTTATAGCATGAATTGATACGGTAGAGTTACGGTAGGCGGCTTTCATCTGCGCCGATCGATTGATGATGCGGTGGATTACGGTAGCTATACGCCCATTACTTACCAATGCTGATTTTATGACCGCAATTGGGACACGGTGTTCATGTACTCCTTAATTGTTATATCGCAAATCTTGGCGGTGAGGAAGAGAGTCGCGGGCGTAGTTGATATTGTGGCGATGAGACCATGGTTATGTTGGTGACTTTGAGGCGTGAGTCACGACTTAACATGGCGCCGCCGCATTGTGCCAATGTAGTTTGGTTATCGCCATGTCTCTGTTTTATATAGGCCCTTATGATTTCGTCTGATGTTCGATTCCATGTAGTACTGTTGTCTTTGACCTCATGAGGCTGCGTTAAATCTGCGAGTAGAGGTAATGGTTGCGATCCTCGCTCGTAGGGTCAGTTGCGCGTTAACAGGAGCTCCGTTTCTCTGGAGGCTTATCTTGGTATAGTCCCTGTCATTGCAAATTGCTTGTACATTCGGGTATCGCAGAGACCTGTCTGATCATAGTTGTTATTGATGTAGAGAGTCACGTAGTCTTTTTGTTGTGGGCGGGAGTTTGTAAGGCTAAGCATTGAGTTTATTTATATATGCGATGGCGACTTTTGGTCATTTTGTTTTTAGTGTGTCGACATTTATTTTCATGAGTTTTATTTTACGTGCAGGATTTTCTCGATGTTTTATCAACTAAGATTGCCGAGTGAAGAAGGCACCGATCCTTGATCAGCCAGTCGGAGTGCGTGACACACATAATCTCCCGATTATAGTTCACCAGTTTCTAATTCTCAATGGCCAGGACTGAGCCGTTATCACCCAGTTTCAATTCCTTCACTTGTCTGTATGGCTAAGACACCACTGCAAATGCTTAGCACCAGAATTTGCCAGTCTCGTCAAAGTGAATAATCATTATTTTTTCTCCCATTTCGCTGAACCTGTCATTCGACCTCGATTAGTGTTCAATTCAATGGATTTGCCAGATTTAACATCTTGTGGCGAGTTGAGTCTCTCAAATACGTTCGGTGTCTGCTAATGCCTTTCCTTCCAAGTTGTCAGGGGCCTCTTACCTCCCGTGTTTTCCCTGCATCTTTCTAAATCGATCACGGTCTGCCCTCGCAGGTGTTCTTACCTCCCATTCGTTCATAATGAGTGCTTTCTGGCTGAAGTATGGGGTAATCATATCTGTTCTGCAAACTTACATAAAACCATAGTTTTCTTTTATCGTGCAGTGTATACTTCCTTGGAAGCTCATTGTGTAAAATGTTTCTATCTTGATTAACACGATCATACGTTTCATTAAATGCGTACTACTGCGTTTATATCCCTTCAATGACAACGGCCATTTCCCTATTTTCGTTTCGATTTACTGACCTTAATACTTTTCTAAGTTATCTAAAATGTAACATATGGCGTGTGGCGTTTAGAAAGGGTCTTACTTGTCTGTGTCCTTAAGCCCTGGTAACACAAATCGCAACGTGAAATGCGTAAAACTATCCTTTTCACGTGGGGAAAACTATCTCGCTTCGCCAATCTTGTCGTAGTGTAACAATAATGTTATAAATTCTAAAACACCGGCGAAGATGTACCATTTCCTGAATGACCTTTCATGCACTTAGCATATTCTTGCCTTTACGCGTTTTCCACGAAATTATTCGAATATGGCCATTTTAGTATACCAACTAAACGATCGAAGTACTCAGGAGCGCCGCATAAAATCCTTCAATAATGGAAATGCGTCCTGTCTGATCTGCCGCGTTGAAATTCAAATCGATAATTTTAATAAAACCGTCCATGGGCTAAACAATTTCATGTCAAAGAAGGAAGTAGTAACACATTTTTTCATATTCCGTTCCTTCCCACATCCGATACTTTCGTGGAAAAGCCCAGAGTCAGACGATCTCTCTGCGATCAATGTTGGCATAGCGAGGTATTAGCCGATCTTCATGTGGCACCGAAGTGCAACAGCCCTCCGGCTGCTAGGTCTCTTCCAGGGTCGGCGGGCGTATCAAATCCATGACTGATTTTATATGCCAGCTCGGCTACTGCTTTACGTCACTCGCGGTGTAGTCACGCCGAAAGGTTCTGCGTGGCCAGATTCGGGCTACGATAGCATGCATGGATTTGCCACATTTCTGCGGTGTGCCTCTTTCATTAACTCGAAACATGTGCTAACGTCGTACGCAACCTCGTGCGGTATGGCCTCGATCTTGGGTTACAATGCTCCGAACAATATAAGGCCATTTAAACCTATTCTGGTAGCCCCATTAGGTGGGCAATCCTGTTAGTAAAACAATTAACTAGACTTAGGCCTTGCACCTGTTGACCGCATCCGTGGCGAATTCTGATGATCTCGGCTCCGTTCCGGCTATGGTGACCCTTAATAGATGCTTGACCTGCTAGGCATCATGACGCTCTTATCCTTGAGTCACGGATCGTCTTGTGCGGAAGGCCTTATATACCTAAGGTATACGTTGATTTATCAATATTCTTAGGCTACGCAATTCCATGCTCACAACCTCGTATCGGTCCACGTAAAGCGGGTCTGATAAGCTTCTCATTATCAATAATCGTATTATCTTAGTCACAACAGCATTCTACTCATCGGATCTCATCGGTACCAATTCTCTTTCATATTCGTAAACAATCTATTTACATGATACTACGTGGAGTCCCTCAATTATAACCTTGAGATCTGTGCGCCTCGAACCATTTCGCGTCTCTAGGTATCTCTCAAATTGAATGCGTAAAAGCCTTGATGAGAATTTATTAAACATTCTATACCTTCATTTATCATTTATCCTTACGATCCTTGGCCAATCACCAGATCATTCTAGGCAACCTGTGTCACGGCCTCGTACATAAATGCATGTAAACATGCCTCCATAAGCCTGCTATCGCAGGTGTACCCAACTGAATCACATGATCGCGTAATCGCCGCGGGTGGCGCGCTTTCTGTGGTACGATCGGCGTGCTTCGTTAGGGAGGCGACCATAATGGCGGCCTGCTCCTTGCGATCTTGGTGAGAAGAATGAAATCAATTCTAAATCACTGCGACCTGCTGATTATAGATGTGGTGCAACCTTAGATAACGAGAACTACTGAACACCGGTGCGCGGGCAACTACAGCCCTTCGCACTCATTCTGCTGTCACGACGACCGGGCGCGTAGTGCCTCACACAGGCACCCATACAGTATACATCAATGAATAAGCATTGGAACATACAAAACTCATAAAATATTTGAACCACAAAAGTACTCCGGCTAGTGATAAGACTGCGCTTTAAGTGAATATCGCCTTGAAGAACATCAGTTCATCGCATTTTGTTCCTAAAGCCAAGCCATCACGTGACTACAAACCTCTAAGAATAACAAGCTGTGGCCAGGCCCGAGGCCAGTCATACTCTGAATGTACAACAATGAGCAATATGAGGATCAGACCGAGGATAAGCCTCCGGGTAATGGAAACTATACAACCAGGTGAAACGGTGATCCTAAGAGTAGAGATATTGCTGTATAACTCACATGCGGCATGGCGCGGCCAGAAGTCGATTACAGTAACATGTATAAGTATGTGGCGAAATCTTGTAATGAAATCATAAAGTCTAAAATAAAGTTGGAGCGTGTATGATACTTTCGAATAACGATGCATTGTGCATCTTAACGATGAGAGTTAGAGAGTATACTTTACATAAAAATAGGAGGCTGCGGTCAAAGTAGGGTGCTTCACGCCCGTAGTATCATTAAGCAATCAT